>JAOYSI010000115.1:0-18614 GCA_025775065.1 Hiodon alosoides | reverse complement strand
AGTGTTCCTATTCAAATGCTTTGATGATGTAAATAATTACATGTTTCAATCCTATCACCAAGGAAAATAACATATATGTGCAAGATAATCCTCCTAGTTACAAGATAATCCTGTCTTCTTGTCACTCATTTTTCCTCACTCCCAGAAGGGGAGAAGCGACAGTATGTTTAATTATGGCACCCCCACACTGTCCACTATGTGGTTCAGACTGCACTGGGGGAGGCATGCGAGCTGCAACAGCTGTGTAGACGGCACTTCCCTCTGGGAAACACTCCGTGGAAGGGGGGCCCTGAGAACCCACAGCAGCTGTAGATCTCCCTTTCCCTCGCTTGTGTGGGAAACGTTCAGTCGCTCGTATCTGACTGAACACCTGGAGACGACTAAAAGTACGGGGTGCCACCCTCCACAGTGGTTTGGGATTACAGAACCAAATCCCACATCCAGCATCCACACTTTTTTTAGACATGTGCTCGCTGACACGATTCTCATGCCTTATATAATGTTGCAATAATGTCCCCTGCATACCCAGTGGTATTAAGATGTGTGCCATCCCTATCTCTGTTCTCGGTCATAATAGTGGAAACTAAATCCTTTTGGGTTAGGCGTAAACAAATTCCTTGGGTGAGGCAAACGCACGATGATGCAGAGCAAGAAGGGAACATCTTTTGACTTGCTAGAAAGAATATGCGTCAGGAGCCTTGGCCATGATTATCGCTAACGCTAGAGACCATCACAGCATGATCAACAATGGGACAAAGGTGTAGGCGAAAGCTAGATAGATGCTGCCATTGTCGCACTGTTTCTGCAACTTTGTGGTGACCTTTGTGTGTTTCTGCAATGTTACGACAATTGTATTAAAACATTATATGTTCCTCATTCTGTCTTGTACTGTCTACTAATAAAAATTCACAATATCCTCTTCTTGATTTATGCTCACATACATTTTAGTTCATTCTGTAAGGTTTTTTTATTTCTATATTTTAAAAAAAATGTTTATTTTGATGATCTTTCTCAGGACCTCTGGAGTCATGGAAAAGTTCACAGATCTAACTGTCAGCTATTGCTTTTAAGAAGTCCAGAGAACAGGAAGTGTCTCCTCCACAGAATGAAGAAATGATTCCTAAAATGTAATTACAATGGATTATGTAGAAATGCAACGCAGTTCAACTCAGTCTTCTAAGGTGTAGAAAATTAGTGACACGACTTATTGCAAACACTGACCATGCTACAACCCATGAAGTCAGGGATACGGGCCTGATTAATCTCCCTAAGATGGACTTATAGTCTTTTTTCAGGTATTAGGCTGGAACAAGGGTGAATGTTGTCTGACCACATCGGTGACACACAAGCAGACACACAAACTTTTTTTCTCATTGCATCCCTCAGATGTATGGGACAGAAGGGGACAGAATGATGAAGCCCAAGCTGTTTGAGGGGGGTCCAGAGGGGTGGCGGTGCTGCACTATGAAAACAGAAAGTATATGCCAGTTTCCTGCTGGATGAATATGTCATGGTTCTTCTCATACTTCTCATGTTTTTTTTCAACAAGGGATCAGCAAGAGAGGTGAGTGGAATGTTTAGACGTCCCTAGGATAAAAGATGACTGGTATGTTCCGGCGTCTCAAGGAAGAGGTGAGTGGAATGTTTAGATTTCTCTAGGATGAAAGATGAGTGATATGTTTAAACATCTCAGGACCAAGAGTGAGTTTCTGTTCTTTAGGAATTTGCATGTCATAATTAAATTATTCTCCTTTTCTATAAGAAACCAAGACTAGATTGAACTAGATTGTTTTATTTGACAAGGAATCACTACATAACAAACTTTCCACTTCGCAAATATTCGATGGGGCTAACGCCACCCCAGGTTTTAAAAGCAATGACAAAAGAAACAGACTTGTTCTCATTGATTCCCTCTATTTGTCCTCTCAGAGAGGCCCACACAATTACAGTTTTGCTCAGCAAAATGAATCACTTACATATATTTTCAGAGGGATCAAACTGCCTTTGATTTAAGATAGACCTGTGTGGAATATAGATCACCCCTCCACACACATGCACTCACACGACCACATACACAAGTCAATAGCTGGTGGAATATAATTTCCTATAACTACTTTTGAAGGACGGGCCCAGTATTATAGGGTAAGACCATGAAGATGATCAAAATGATCAGAGCAGAGACCCACTTTGTGATAGACTGGCACAGAGGGTGGGATGTGGAGTAACTCATCACTCTGTTAGGCACTATAAAAAATCCTTTGAGATAAAATCTTTGCATTCTGCACTGGAATCAGCATAAGTTTGTTTATTAATGTCCGGGGCTTTGAGTGAGCCCATGAAAAACTTAAGAAGCTATAAAGGCTCTATTTCAATATTATTATGATTATCAGAGCACAGGGGTTCTCCTCACTTAGAAGTGCAATGCGATATTAAATGTTTGATAAAAAAAAGAGCATTCCTTATACAGGGAGTCTGAAATACCATAATTATTTATGACTGAGCTGCAGATTACATTTACCATTCTACATGTCTTTACTTCCAAAAAAGTAAATGACCTATTACTCTGACAAATTTAACTGCATTGACTGTAACATTTATTTCTTTAGTTATTCCTACACGCATTCATTCGGCCACAGCGGGGACCACTTTGTGTTGCCTGTTTTGGTCAATTCTGATATTTTCAACATAACAAAGTGCAACATTGAAGTGCTTTGGAGATGCTTAGTTGGCAATTTATTGGCTTGTTCCCTGTACCTTCAAATAGCAATTCCCAGAGGGGTGAGAGCTGTATCCTGAGTGACAATGAATGGCAATGAAAAAAGATCTTTCTTGGTGGCTCTTTCTTACACTTTCTTACAAAGGAAATTTAAAAAAAGGGAATTTCTTACAGGAATTTTAAAATGCCTGAATCTGGAAAACACACAAGCCAGTTGACTTGAGCATTAACATCACCCTTTATGTAAATTAGCACCCATTTTTCACATACGAGGAATTTGTTCATAAGAATATAATGAATTCCGTCAAGAGTTTCATCATCAGATTGGCTTTGGGTCTAAAATAAGTGATTAATACAGGATTTAATGAAGGGAACTCCTTACTCCTCTCCTTCACAGGAGATTGACCGATTATAAATAGACATTATAAAAAAAGAAACAAAACTGGCTTTGGTGCTACTGCATCTCATTACTGCATCATAACTGTGTTGAAATATGACCACATGCTTGAATTACAATAAGACAATTATTTATAGGGAGAAGCACAAGAATGAATGGGTATTCCTAAATACACCGTGCTCGTTTAAGCTAGGGGCCCCACTTAATAAATATATGTACATATTCTGACAGCGGAGATATTAACGGCTGGCTGAAAAGCTGAGACAGCTCTCACTGAATCTCTGTCGATTCTGCCAGTTCTGCTGGTTTGGCCCTTACATAATTGCCAGAAAGCAGATGGCTCCGTGCTCCTCCGATGGCGTGCCATACAGAATGCAACCCAGGAGAGCAGACAAATTAGTCTGGATGTGCCAAGCCTGCACCTTGCGAGTTAGCACAGTTCCGATAGCCCGGTGACTGGTGGTGCTAGTGAAGACATTTTTAGGCAGCACCGAAGCAGGGTAGTGAAGACCCCACCCTAATGTTGCTGATGTTATGCAGGAGCCTTTAGATGACTGCCCAGCAGTACGGCACCTTGCATGGTGGGGTGAAGAAAGGACAGAAGAGGAGCAGTGGACATTCTGCTTGTTAGTTTAAAACTGCTCACAATTTGTAACAGAGGCTGGAGATCTTTAGAACAATGTAATCACAGAACTGCAGTGGTGCCACCATGGTTACTACCTGGTTTATCGCTCATTCTGGGTGATGAGTAGAGAACCAGTAGCAAATGAGTAAACAAATACACTTAGGAATGTGGCTCTCCCATGATACGATTCAAGGCAGTTTACCAATAGGCATGAATCTGTCGCCAATAATCCCAGAGGTCGAGCCTCTTTTATGTTGTGAAAGGAAAAATGAAAACGAAGATCCACTATAAAATATGGAGAGGGAACTGCATGGACAGGCAAATTATTTTTAAATTAGGAAGGAAGTGCAGCTGAGGGATGTGCCCCTAAGACAGAAGTCCAGTGTGCACTCACAAACAGTGAAGCCTTACAGATTGTCAACCAAACAGTTGCTTTGGGAGGATAAGCAGTTCAGACAATTCGCTCACAGTATTCTGGAAGACACTTGTACCTCTAATCACCACTCTTTTCCCCATCCCCACAGTCCTAGCAGGAATCTGGAACGATTAAACCCAGACAGCTGTGTTGTAATCAAACACCGGCGGCACTTTCTCCAAAATGTTCGACTGCCCTCTATTTATGTTAATCCCTGGAATCTGTCCCTTCTCCTCGGCTGGCCGGCGCCATGGCCTGCCCTTGACCTGCAGCCCAGCTGCCCGGAAAGGAAGGTAAAAAGTTCCTTTGGGCTTGGCCCCTTTCTTGGGCCTCTTGAAGAGCTCAGCCTCAGGTTCGTCCAGGGGAAGCCAGCCCGGCTTCTCCTTCAGCAGTTTGTCCCTGTCAGGCCGCACACTGCGCAGGAACTTCTTGAAAATGTTGGTGGTGAGGGAGAACTTGCGGCAGATTTCCTGGGAGCGGCTGAGCTGCAACGGCCTTCCCAAAGGGTCCTCCTCCTCCTCCTCATCAGTGGACCTCTGCTCCAGCTCGGGCAGGTCGAGCCAGTTGCCCACTAGGTCGGCAAAGACATTGTCACCCAGCACCAGGGGCTGACGGTTGCGGCTGCGGTTCATGAGCGATGAGGTCCAGTCACTGGAGTCGTCAGCGCCATCCTGGTCATAGTCGGCGTCCAGGGATGGGCCCTCCCTGGAGAGGCTGTGTAGGATCCAGGGCAGGTTAGCAATCTGTGCATTTTGCTGAACCGCTGGAGGGTGGTTCACACATTGACCGCTGCAGTCCTCCAGCAAGGTGCTGTTTCTGGAGACCCTGTTGGGGTCAGGAAAGCTCCCACTCTCTAGGCTGGAGGACGAGGGTGACGTGTCCAGACTGCTCCGGTGATGGGCTCTTCTCTGCCCCTCTTGGCTTGTGGGGGCTGTGATCCAAGGGGGTCTGTGCTCCTCCGTGGTGGGTCGGGATACACGTGATTCTGCGGCCAACGGGGCTCTGGCATACCTCCCTGAAATGTCCAACTGCTCCAGTGCGGTCTGGACCTGCAGAAGCTTGAGTTCCTGCAGTGCCCCCATCATGGAATTCATCTGAGTGTGCAGCCCGTCACCAGCCTCCTTCATGGACAGCTATGGAGGCCAGAACACAAATCCAGTTAACATAACAAAGGGGATTACAGCACTCATCCTCTCCAACACTTGATCTTCAGCTCTCCGGAAGACCCACTCTCTGACCGTCTATTCATCAGTTCAGCGCTGCCCTTGTCCCTGTTCCAGGCACAATTCAATTCAACACAAGCAGGCCTGTCAGCCCCAGCAAAACCCAATTAGCGTCCAGTGAGACTGGAAAAGAAGACCTGAGCTTTGAACTGTTCTTTTCCCATACTCATTCAATAGAAATAGAAATGTTTGAACTGGATCAGACATATGTAGACAGGATGCCAGGTAACTGCCAGGTAAAAAAGGAGTATGCATTTTAACATGGATTTTTTTAAATAATATGTCATACTGGCCAAACTTTACATTGTCAAGGGATTTCTGTGCTGTGCAAAAGCTAATTACACAAGGATTCCACATCCTCATCATTTCTCTTTTCTGTTGCTGAAGGGAGCCTTCACACTCCTGTCGCACATTGCTCTATTTCAGTCCCGCTGCTGCTATCGAATGACTGAGTTCCCCATATGGCCTGCATCCCGGGGAGCTGGCGGCAGCTGCTGGCCGAGCCTCGGTGGAGGAGGGCCGTGTACGCAATAAGGCTCGGGCTATGTTCTCCTTTACTCCGCAACCCCCTTTCATGTTTCTTAACCGCTTTCCTGCGGGGAGGGAGCAGCACATGCAATGAGCTGTCGTCAAAGGGAGGTTAACTGCCCAACTTTTGCAAGCGCTGAGCCTTACCCTGAAACTAGCAACTGATTTGACAGTAATGAGTAGGTGTGCTTAGTAGCATAAGTATTTACAGGCAAGTATAATTTAACCAACATTGATGAGATGCCCACTGCTAAAATTGACCAGCAATGTGGTAGATAAAACCCAGGCTCGCAGAGAAACCAAAACAGGAAGGCAGATGTTGCTTCATTTGAGAAAGTCTAAACCTAACTTTCCTTCAGAAAAAATATTTTAACTCACCATGAAAAGGGCATTTCGTGCTTCATTATCCTTGTTCTTACAAAACACTGTCAAAATGTTGTGAGTTAGCTTGTCAAAGGATTAGTTTGATGAGCATGGACGTCATGCATTGTATTATCTGCAGAAAAGCCTGTTATGTTCAATGTTTATGTTCAATAAAATTGGTTTAGCATGTCATGTACATTCTAATGTGATATTGTAATAGTTACTAGACAATTCGGAATGGCCAGTTATATAAGCAGCCTTTTAAAAATGCATTTAATTATGTGTCAGATTTAATAAACCACAAGATCATCTTTCATGGCTATGCTAGTCCGATGCCATAAGCCAAAAAATCAAATAAAAAAATAATGAGCTTACCCTGTTCAAGATTTCACTAAAGGTCTCCCTCCCTTTTTTTGCTCCCCGACAGTCTCTGTCATCTCACCTTTCGCACAAACTGTCTGTCGGCCCTATATGAAACTGCCTGCCAATCGTGAACCCAAGTGTTCCCTGGCCCCCAATTGGCTGTGTCTAGACTTTAATCCCAAACAGAGGGGCGTGTTCACCCAGGCAGACTTGAGTGACAATGAGAGGCTGGGAAGCACAGACTTCGAGGACATAGGGTCGGAGGGGAGGGGCGGAGTAGCCATATGTTCGGGTGGTCGAGTTGTTCCACAGACTGATTCAATTACAGGCTCCTTCATGGGAAGATAGTAGAGGGGAACTGAGTGTAACAGGGACGGTATTAATGAAGGCAGCAATGAGCCCTAGGCATCTGTAATGAGTCAGTAACAGTGAATTTAATACAGAATCCTGAAAATGACAGCGACTATCATAAAAATCATGGGTTGTGTTCCATATTAATATATGAAATTCAGAGATCTTCAGAAATATCTGTTAAAAAACTTCTGTCTCAGACTCATCTTTTGTCATATCCCCTTTTATACATAAATGTGTGAATTTAAAAAGCATTTCAAACATTGCAGTTGTATTTGAGATATATGGTGCATGAACGCTGAGGAGGATGTTGGACAAGTCCTGCCTGAAAAGTTACTACATCCATATACTATATCCATAAGAACCTCTGTAAATGATGCATGGTTTAGACATAGTAACACATGGCTCATCATGGCAGGGAGGGACCTTTCTATGGCATCCAGGTCACCATTACAGGCAGCTTTGAGGAAAAGAAGAATGGACAGGGCACATGTGGGTAGATAGGAGGTTGTGGCTGGCATTGACCCCATTAGAACATTAAAGTAACAGGCCAATCTAATCATCTGCTCCCCTACAGCAGGTGTTTGTCTCTCCCCGCGGTCCTCACTTGGGCAATAATGATCACTATCATGTTGTCTTCATTCTTTGTCCCATCATCATTAGGGACAATTAGACATTTATGAAGTAGTACAACAGAATATATTTGTTATTTACATGTGAGCACATATATGTCCAATGGATGTAGAAGAAAAAAATGTTTCTTATTAGATGTCCTTTCCCAGGGTAAAGCTGCAAACTAACCGTGCTCCACAAAACATTGGAATAACTCTCTGACCTCTGCATTTCCATTTGTTTCTGACAGATATACCTAAGTTGTTTACTGTGCACTCATTTGCCTGCCCTGTTAATAATTTACACATGCACTGCGGAACACAGTCGACCAATCACTGCGAAGCAGAAGCCTTGTCAACGTCAGCCGTCGGTGCCCTAAATATGCCATCTTCTTTGGATCCAGTTTCCGCTGGATGTGTCCCACGGCACGTTTTCCCGAGCCATCCCAAATGTTTATTCTGGTGTGGAGCTCAGGACCCCACGGCAGTTACAAATTCCACTTGAAGTCCTCAATTTTCTGATTCATTGTCCAAAGCTGTTTCTTTCCTCACTACTATAGTGCAAGCCTTTTAAGAAGCACATTCTTAAACTCTAAACAGAAGGCTTGTGCAATCCAATTTGATTATTGAGACCCTTTGTCTGAAAGAGTGAGCAGTTTTTATAGCCATCTTACCGTTACTGTAGCGCTTCATCTCAAGTCAAATCCAGCTAATTGGCCATTAGGCCTGCAAACCAACTTCAAAGTGGACAAGAATAGCAAGCAATGTATTAATTAATGTTGGATTAGTACTCATTAAAGGGCCTTTCCTTCAAAAGAGTAATGTTTTGTGATCCAAACACACATATTTACCAAGCCATGGTAAATAAATAAATAAATAAATAAATACATAAATATATATATATTTTTTATATTGTAAATCTATATGTATAGAAACAACGAATAAAGAGAGCAATTAAAGATACATGCCTGCTGGTGTAGTGTTTGTCAGTGTGTGTGTGTGTGTGTGTGTGTGTGTGCGTGTTTCTATGTTTGCGTCCATTTGTTATATTCACAAAACATGTCTTAGAGGTAGTTGGGGCAAAGGTTTTGGAATGGGTTAATAGTGAAAAGTCCATTATGAGTTATCCCACAAAACAGGAATTATAGAATGGGGTAGAAACTGTGGCAGTGAAGGTTATCCACCTAAAAGCTGAGGGCGGCAATGCCTTTTTAGAGCTGCGTTCATTAAATATGAATGTTGAGCTGAGATAAAGTGGTTATACAGGTCAGAGAAAGACATCTCTTTCTCGGGGCTAAGATTGTGTCTCTGACCCTGGCTAAGGGCCTTTGATACCTGGGGTACTGGAAGAAGCATCTAGCTAGAAAGACACTGACCTATCCTGGCTGACAAAGGCATGCCTCGCCAACACTGGACAATGGGCTGGCGGTTTGTCTGATGCCCTAGAGGTGCTGCCTACTAGTACTTGGGATCTCAAGTTAAAGCCAAGAGTAACCACTAAACTACCCTGGAAAGGCCATAACTGTATTCAGTATGGTGAAAATGCAAAGCAAACTTCATTAAAAGGTGGCCACTGGCCTCAAGGCTATGGCTGGAAAACCGCACACTCTTTCTTTATGGATGACAGCACTGCAGCTGTGTCCACTACTCAGGTCAGCGAGGAAGATTCACATATGCTCTGCACTCCATTCACACCACTGAACCTCTGCTCTTGGCTTGAAACAGCGGCTCAGAAGCACCAGGGAAGATCTGGCAGAGGCCTATGGGACGGAAGCCAGGGACGGAACAAAAAGATGAGGAGCTATAGGCAGCAAAAAAAAACAAAAAAAAACGGAGCATTATGAAAAGGAAGAGGAAGGATTTGTAGTTAAGACAGCCTATAATTCAATTCTCCTGTTTCTCCCACTGTTGCTCTAATGATGGATGGTACAATGCATGAGGTTTGTCTACAGCCAGCATAAAATATCTTAAAACTGAGACCTCGGGGAAAAATGTAATAGAAAAATATGTTTTAGCTGCTAATTGACAGGGTGCTTAATTCCTTGAAAGGGTCTCTGATTAATTCCATCTTTCAGCATTTTATCCTTTAAATGACATAAATTAACCCTTTGTGAAAACTATGTGAGATTATAAGAGATATATTAAAGACAATGATTGCATACACAAAGGCCAGCTGCAGTAAAATCCCTGCCAGTTTTAGCAGAAGGAAGGAAGGGACACTTGAAATGTGAAACTACAAGAAAAGGCAAAAAATTAAATGTTAATATAATAGGGTATTGCACAGTTATCCCAGTTTTACCTCCTGCTTCATAATTACATAGCCTTCCATTTCAGAAAAAGCAAAATAGGAACCAACTTTCATTCAATGTAACATTGATGACATCATGCAATTTATCTTCTATGAGCAGGAATGCATTCTCTGGAAGGGCAAAAGGGGACAAAAGACACTAATAAGGACCTAAAAGCAATTTGTCTCTATATCAAAGGACTGGCTTTTGTTCAATTCCAAACTGCGACCATCAGACAGGTGTGCATTTCATACACCAGGAGCACCCAAGGGCTCGTCACCTCTCCCTTTGAGACATTATATCCTTTGGATTAAAGCAAGGACAGAAGAGTTGTTCTGATTTTTTATAACATCTGAAAATGAATCTGATATAACGGCCGTTAACACCATGACACGCTGTAAAGCAGGCTGGCATGGCACCGGCCATCTTTACATCTGGTTCAGTTAGACTAACAATTATAATTGAATGCTCAGGTGTCTTGCATAACAAAAGCAAGGATGCAGTGTATGTGGCTGATCGACCCTTGATAGTTTGTTGACTTTCTCTTGCTTCTGTTTCGGATCTACTTTCTTCCACAATCACTGTGCTGGCACTACTGCGAGCAGCGTGGCACAGTTGTACCAACACGGGCAGACAGACATGTGGCCTCTTTGGCGCCAGTTTCTTCCCTGCTGCAAGCAGATTGTGCTTGGTATGGTGCTGGGCAGCCTGAGAGCCTTTTTATAACAGACACCTGCTATTAATCTCTGTGTGTGTCTGTGTCATCAGTGAGGCTGCAGACTATTTTCTTTTACAAACTGTGAGGTGGCAGCCATAACACCGCCTGTCCTTTATAGGGTTCCAGGTCTGAGGGCCAGTTGACAGCCGTAAAAACAAATTGTTGCCATCTTTTCAGGGGCCTTTGATTTAAATACTTTCTGTGCCCGGCATAAAAACACATACAGTATGTGCTTCCCTTAATGTTTTCCTCACAACTCCATATGTTTGGAGCAGTGGTTCTGAAAGTATGGTACGTGAAGGACAAACTTTTACCAATGTGAACTGTTGAACTGTGCAAATTTAACTATGATGTGATACTATTATAATTTAATAACTCTGTACATAAAAAAACTCTGCAAAAAAAAAATGAAAATCTTAATCTTTTAAATATATTTTTGTCTACAATTTTGGGGGACTAGGCTAAGTGGTCCGCCAAAACTTTGAGAACCACTGGTTAAAAGCTACATTTTTTACTTCGCAGACAAGCTTGATTTACCTGTTCTTTTCTCTACTTTTGTGCCAATTGGGAGCTTGTGTTTAATGTCAGCTGTAGGAAAAAGGTGAAGTAGGATAAAGGTAATGTATTTGACCGAAGATAACAAAAATGCCTATACGAAATTGAGCACAATAAGTAAAATGATAGCTCTGCTTTAGTTACAAAATTATAATTTTGGATTCACCTTAATTATTGTGGCTGTTGCCGCCAACGGTTCCAACATGTACTTACTTGGCAGGTTAAGTACCAATAATACAAATACAATATAACTTCTTGTTCTTGTAATTACAGAGGAATAGCTTTTTGATATATGTGACCATGGTAACAGTTCTTTGTTCAGATTTATCACATTTTTAAAAGGCAAGAGTAACCAGCTCTGTTAGGCAATCTCTCTTACAATTCTCCTGAACAATGCTGCAGATGTCAAAAGTTAAGAAGTGTCAGCTGTTCAAGAATCTGTTCATAATAGTCAGGTCAAAGAACTACATTGCATTCACTACTCCAAATAGCATACATCCAAATATGAAGTATGGTCTCCATCCTTGTCTTGACCTGGGAGGTTGTGAGTTTGACATTCAAGCAACTCAAATAATAGCTAAAGTACACAAGCACCACTTCACATGACAACCCTAGCTCTAGACATACTAACGAGGACAAAATCTATGAAAAAATTATGAAGCAGGAGGTAAACATGCATTTAAGTCAATAATAGCTATAACTGACTATGTATACCAACTTTTACATATAGTTCATAATTAAAAGTCCCATGCAAACGTCAAGCAGGAAAAAGTGACACATCAAATAAAGCGGTTAATACATGGGTTGTGTCCAGACCACGTATGACCAAATGAAAACAATAGCTTTAAGTATTTACTAAAACTCAGTTTTTAACATTCATGAATGTGAACGGCGTTGATTATGCCGTTTGAACACACTTCACCAAAGAACTAGCAGGATTTCTACTACAAAGGCACAGAAGAACATCTGGCCGAATGAGGGGGAGGGGTGCCATCTGTAGTTCACGCAAATAGTGTTTGTTTTTTTTATATTAACTTGGATTTTTATAAATACGTTTGTGAGTCAAGTCTTCATTCGCTTTGTTTCATATCACTCATAATCAATAGTTTTTCAAAATAACTCCAGTAACTAATTTGACACAGAGCATCATGTTTATCGGAGTTCAACCAATAAAAATATGGCACAAAAATCCACATAATATGTAATACAGTTCAAACTATTTAATTTGTTAAGCTATAAGACAAGCATGGCCAGTGTAATGCAAGTTTGCTGTAATTATTGTAGCATGCAAAACATTTGCAGGGAAAAAACATTTGCAGGGAAATGGACTAAAACTAAAACGTTTGACATGACGTTTTATGTTCGCAGACGAAGCTCATAGTACAAGAATAAAATACCTTAAGAGTAGCCTTCGGTGCAACCCCTTTGAAAGTGACACGGACATTTGAGCATTTTCTAATATTACGCTCTCGCTGTTATTAGCTTTTTTATTTGACTTCAATTGCACAGATGCCATATTGTATAAACAGATTAAAGATAAAATCGTTTTAGTAAATGAATGAATTTCTCATTAGGTATGTCAGCAGAACATTAAACATATTGTGCAGAAAAAGTCAACTTGCATATGCATACATACCAGTTCCTGTTTCAGGCGTTTCAAGCAGGTATCCATATTTTTGCGCTCAGAGCTAGAAAGATGTTCTTCCATTATAGGCTACTTATTGGTATATCTATATCTACGCCTTAAATATTTATGTTTAGCTTTGAAGAATCAAAAAAGCAAATAGCTAAAAGGGAAAATACAAAAATCTGCAAAACTTCGTCCTCGTTTTGAAATATACTATTATGAAGCTCTCTTAGCTGTAACTCCAAGCGTATTGGCGATAATCCGATTCAGTGAGATTAACAACTGAAAAACAAACAAAAAACATATTTTCATCGTTTTTTGTTTATCCGTAAACTATATACAAAAAACCTTGTTTATTAAGGATAACAATCTCCTCTTGTCACTTCGCTTAGTACATCAGCTGTGGTCGCTCAAATATTTCCTTCATTTGAACGGAGCGCGTTCGTTAAGCAAGCAGCACCTCTCTGCCCCCAATGGGGATCCTACAGCCGTTCCAGTAGATCGGCAAATCATTCTGGATTGTGTGGCATTTAGCTCCACCGTCACTTCTAAACGGTTTACAAATTTACCTTCCGGCACAGTTAAAATGCGATTTGAAGGTGGGTGTTTTTATCATCGGATATCATAATGCTTTTGTTTATTTTTTTAATTATTATTTTAAAGTAAACTAAAGTAAACGAGTATTGTATAGTATGTAGCCTATCTAAAATACAGACTGGCCCTACCGCTGCGACAAGAAGTGTGCCCCTTAATCTAACAATTCATCAAATCGGAGATTTAGAACATACTGTAAACCTGCCTCCTAATGAGAAGCGTCTGATTAAGGAAGGGGGGTTTTATCCTTGTATGTAAAGAACATTAACTAAAGGACTGGTTATTTCACTGAAAATAACGACACAAATAAATTGCGAATTATATGTTCATTATGATGAGCCATGGTCTCTTCCATTCTAAGAGAAGGTACAGGATAGAACATAGTCTCAGGTGAAAAGTTGTCGATTGTGGGTATTGTTTGTTTAAAAACAAAAGAAGCTCGACAACCAATTGGCAGCCGTCTGTGATGGCATATTTTTTTAGAAGCTTTTCGAGAATGACAGACTTTAATTAAAACTAGTTGTAACTAATTGTTTTTCACTGGGACAACATTAATAACATATACATGGTGTACAATACCATAAAATTACTCTGCAATTAATTACTGCTAAATTTCCATGGTTTAATGGGAAGTACTGTACTTGCTAATAACCGTTATTGTTTCTCTCATTGAGACTCTTATATGTCAGGACCAAAGCTTCTCGCAGTGACATGACGTGCACAAAACACCTGTATTTCACTGGGAAAACATTTTTTTTTTTGGTGCTTTTTCATAAGAACAGAATTGAGTCATTCAGCTATAGGCGGACTCTACCTCACCACTCTCATTTTTGATTTGGTGCCGCTGAAGAGGGAGGTTTATTTTATATATATTTTTTGTGGACAGAATAACTGACTAGAGTCCACTGCTAATACAGTGATTAAAGGGGTATTTTGACACAGAAACCTAGTCTAGTCTCACCCAGATGGAATGCAAATATCTTCTGTGTAAATATCACTGCTGTTTCTGAAACACTATATTTTATTAGGAAAAACATCATTTGGACATTTTAATATTGACAGATGCCTACCTTTTTACCATGTAAATCATAATGTAAAGATGTCAGGAGTGCAAAGCTGATGTGATGGTTGCTGAGAAGATGATTAAGATGATTAGTTGTCCCAAAGAAAACAGAATATGATCTAATATGAACATAACACATTTTATATTGAATAAACATTATTTATTCATGGGTGACCAGCAGGGATACGCTTGATTTAGCTATTGATCTAGACCTCAAAAAACCCCAAAAAGAAAGAACCAGAAACCAATCAAGGATTTTGCTGGGTAATTTCGCAAAGTCTGTCGTGTTTCTAGATTCAGATTTCCATCCCTGAATTGCATATGGATTTCAGGTTATCGTATAAAGCCAGAAAACCCTTCCCTTAAACAGAAAGAGATTTGATTCTTAACCAGAAAGAAGGACGGAAGCAAACCCTAGCTTTCCTGAAGTTTCTCTGCTCTTTTTTGCTTACCTAAATCCATCTAAATGAATGCTATTATCATTTTAATATTCATTTGTGCCACATGTTGTGAATCACAGATGCACGTGAAAGAAAATGTGCAGTAGATCTAGAATCCAAACGTAAGAAGCAAGAGCTAGATGTTCTATGAATTAATAAAACTCAGAAAAGCAGCATGGAGTGCTTCTGGGAAAAGCATCTGACACTCCTGCCTGACTTTTTGATTTTGCCACCATTCTGGTGGCATTTTCAGAAAAAAGTTTTCTTAAAGTGCATTTATACATACAGCATAATAGAAACCAAGGAATGAGGTTAGAATGATTTGTTAATGATTTATTCTTTAAAAAGTAAAGGAGAGGAATGTAAAATGCTTCATTTATGCCCTTACATTTGTTTGCAACACAAAATGCCAGTGTGTCAGTTTTAAATTGTCCCTCCACTGTGGTTCCTGTTTCCGGAACAATGTAGCCTTCTTGCCATAAACAGCTCCAGGAAAGAGACTCCAGCTTAATCTCCGGGAAGTTGAAATTCGGAGATACAATAGCAAAGAATGGTGGTGAATTGTTTGTGGGTTTTGCATACTGCAAAAAAGAAAAGAAAAAAAAGAAGTCAGTTTCTTCCTGGAAGTGATTTCCTGTATAAAGCCTTTCCTGAGACCTTGGTTCAAACTTCAACCACAAAGGCGCAAAGGGAGAGCAGCCCAGATGAGAGAAGCTGCTCCTTCAAGGGGCAACAACAGAGTGAGAGCAGCTGAGTAGTGAACTTCAGGGCTGGATGCTCAGCTGGAGGCCTCTGGAGTGCAGCCTGCCTGTCTGCATGCGCGTCTTTAGTCCAGCTGTCGGCGTGATGTTCCCAGGGGCGGAAATTCCTTGGGCTCCGTGCGGCACACCAGGGGAATGCATAATTTTGCACACTGTCCAGCGTTTCCTCGCACATCTAGGACAGGCTAAGATCTGACCAGATATGGCTCCTCTACCAGTCCTATTGATCCTTCCTCCGATTAGGTGCCTTAGCCTGAGTTCAGATGGGTGCTGCTGATGTGTTGCGCTACACAGAGGTATAGTTGGGAGCCAGCAATAGGATATCACATGGGTCCAATTGAATGCAATTATGGAGCTCAGTGGAAAGGAACACTGCAGCCCTCCAGAAATGGAAGATGCACTCAGATGACCCAGCACAGACACAAGCAGGCTCAAATTGGCCCAGTGGAAATTTGTATGATGCACATTCACAAAACTATTTTGTTTTTTTGTAAACTCACTCCAAAGGCTTACAAATGAAAATAATGGATGCATATCAAGAATACTGAGACATACTAACAGAGAAAGCTAGAAAGTATCATGGACTTGTTTGATTATTTTAATGTATTTGGAACAGCATTTTCATTTCCAGCCGTAAAATAGCACTTAACATAAAAGGAAGTTATGCAAACCCCTCTTCTGCTTCATTTAAATGTGGAAGTAGGTGAAAGTTTTTTTGATTAAAATTAATTAGAGGGTTGCACATTATCTTTCTGAATATTGATTGTACTTTTTAAAATTGTAATAATATGTAAACTAATGAATGTGCTCATACGTTAAAGAGAGATTTATTTTCCACCCATAATTACTCACACACACAAACAACAATCATGTAAAACAAAACAACCGCTAATATGGTAATAAGACAATAATAATGACTTTAACCTTAATTATGAGATTATAAATTATTATAAATTATTATAAATTATTTTTACATGCAAATGTCGCCATCTAATGTTAGAATGTGTTATAGCACAGGTATCAATCTCGAAGTTTTTAAAAAAATTAAATGAAGAAGACGACACATTTTTACAGTAAGGTTAAAACGTGTTGCATTATTTCTTAAAATTTACAGTGTATGTAGCATTACGCAGTTTCAACATGGATAGGAAAGTTAGTCCCAAAACAGGTGTTATGTCAAAATAGCTTATTTTTCTCCTTTTGATTGCATTTTTCCTAGATTATGATGCCGCGATTCAAGAAAACATTTAATTTAAGTTTGCTGGTGTGCACTTTTGCTAGATTTTGCTAATTTGTTTAGAATTGGTCATCTCTACTTATAGACGAATTAAACTTATTGTTATAATAATAAGATAAAAGTTTTTTTTAATACGTTATTTTTTTTCCAATTATAGTCCCAGACTATAATTAATTTTGAGTGTCAATTGCAGTTCTAGTTTTAGTCTGTATTTTCTTTATAGTATAGTTTTAGTGTTAGTTAAAATACATATAGTAGTTTATTGTTCTTAATCTCAGTTAATTATAATATAAAAAATAAAATTATTAATTAGAATTATGAAATATAATAATAAAATGTAAATAATACATAATATAACATGGATTTAATAATAATGACATTATTTATCAATGTAAATATCGCATATGTTTTTTAATTAAATTCCCTATTTAACATTTAATTACAACCTTAACTTTCACTTACATGTCATTCACATGGAGCTAGCTAGCCAACTTGAATGTGAAATTGAATTCAATTTAAATTAACTCACACAAATTATTACAAAAGCATATCTAATGATCTGTTAATTGAAATAAAAAACTATAGTCTAATAAGCAACTGAAAGTTGCTAAAGTACATTTATGTGCTGAGCCTGTCATCCTGGTAACGGTCTGACTGCAGCTAGAGGAGAGGATGGCAGGGTTAGGGTTGGTTTGGCCCTGCACTTAGTCTATGCCTCTAATAAAAGAAGGTGATTTTCGACATGGAGCCCTTATGGTGTTAAAGCATTCTGACATACACTTTGAGTTTGCTGTTGGCAGAATTGAATTAATAACAAAAGTTACATGCGTGTAAAAGGAGACACATCTTTTTTAGCAAAAATTATGGTTAATAGTTAATAGTTAAGCAGATTAAAAATCTGTTACATACATCATTATGTGACCATATAGTGTAAATGTTGGTACAACGGAAAACTAAAAAATACATAAACAGTTAAAAAAATGTAAAAAAGGGTTCCAAGTCTTTTATTTAAAAATATGAACCCCATAGCTATAGCTTTAAAAATAAAATAAAAACTATACCAGAAATTCAACTCGTGGTCCTTTGAAGTATTGTCCACAGACTGCATACTATGCTGAGTATACATACAAACAAATACAAACATTAGATTTTACAGTAATTAATTTGAACAGTAAGAAAGCGGAGAGAATAAAGGCTTTGGAGTTACAGTGCAGTGTATCGAAAAGCAGTTTTGATTTAATTGGACCAAATCACATCTGAAAGGAGTTTTTGACCACCATTATGAGGAGCCCTGACATGGAAGCACCCTCTGTAGTCATTAACCTCAGCTATGTGGGAGTAATGCACTCCCACTTTCACAGCTCGTTTCCTCTCGTTAACCAAATTGTTTCAGACAAGCACTTTAAATGGACGGTGGAAACAATGAATGAGAGTCAAGGGGCAAAAAGATGGAGAACCAGCCATGAAATGAGATGACGTGTGAAAAGAATCAAATAATAGGGACATTTAAGCATTGTGTTTTTCAAATGAGGTGGCAAGCAAAGGTATTTTAATTGATTGATATCTACAGATATTACTTTCTTTTCTTTCATGCTCAACCCCACTGCTCATAAAACACACACACACACACACTCTCTCTCTCTCTCTCACACGCACACACACACACACACACACACACACACACACACACACACACACACACACACACACACACACACAAAAACACACACACACACACA
>JAOYSI010000114.1:0-18615 GCA_025775065.1 Hiodon alosoides | reverse complement strand
ATTAAGTAGTGGGACTCATGCTTTCCTGGAAAACCCTTAATGATCTTTGTGATTCAAACAATGACAAAAGCATTCTACAAAGTATTCTGAGCAGAAAGTCTCAGTCTTTACAAGACGTGTCTAGTACAAAATGTTTTCTTTCTTAGGAAGCGGGACCAAGATCAGAGAAGGACTACATTATTTTGCTCTTGCTCATTTGCTCCCATTAAGGAAGAATCTCCTTTACCCCTCTCGGTTTATGAGAGCATTTATTAAGGTACTTTACACGGATGAACTGTTTAGCATCCCTAGATTAAAGCACACATACTCAACAAGGCCATTTGCTGCTATTTTAGCCGGTGGCTTCGACCTCACCTGTTATTTATGATAAATTGGCATCCTTTTTGTCTAATTCAACATTAAAAAATAAGGCTCACACAGGATAATGGGTCCACAGTAGTAAATAAGGCGTGACTATTGCGAAAAAGAACCCAAAACTCTGATAGGAACTAGGAACGTATATGTATTGCAAAGAAACCCCTTACCCAGAGCTCCAAACCTGTCCAGCAGAATGCTACTTTTGAGCTTTAAATGTGGCATTAAAGTGTGGTATGAAAGCAGGGCCACGGCCTTGACCTGGAAGTAGTCCCTTATTTATAATGCTTTGGAAAATAGCCGAGCGTTTCTGGGCCTTTCAGAACCAAGAGTTACCAGGAGCGGTCGCCTGGGATCTCCACAGTGGGTCAGGGTCTGCTGCGGTTCACTGTGCCCGCCCACTCCCCGACAGAGAAGACGGAGAGCGTATTCTGCCTCGGGGCAGTGCTTTTCGCCCGGCGACAGGAATGGAACCTTGACAAAAATTCAGCCAATGATTAAATTCTCCTGGTTCATGCCAGGCACCGCACGGAACCAGGTTCCAAAAATACCGCTACTTCACCTGGGTTAAACATTTCCGGGGGCTGACAATGAATCACTAACACAATTTGAATGAGGATTAACGGCACGTCATCAGCTAAGAAAACGCTTGCATGAACTGGTCCATTGCTGATGGGAGTCATTGCTGAAGTGTGTTCTCTCGGTCGCCGGGGTTATGGTATCTTTGCAAGAAGAAGTGACAGAGTGGGTGGGCAGGGGGCGACCCCCATTGATCCAGCGAATTATGGGGAATCCTATCCCCTGAAATGTGTAGGAAGCAATGACATTCGGAGTTGAGGAACCATAGGCTTTATGGATCGTGAAACCCTATCTAATTTTGAGTTTTCTCACTCCCTGTTTTATCTTTGAGATTAATGGAGAGGGCTTGGGCCTTGTGGATTGCGGTGTAGGGTTGCGCCGCTATAATGAGGTCTTGAGATGTTTGATAAATTATTCAACTTCTTTCTCATTTAAAGTCTGTACTACTGGCAACAGGCCTTCCTGACATTCACGTAGGAAAGGGGGATTTTGCTGCATCAACACATTTTGTGTAATGTCCAGGTATTACACTGGCAGTAGCTCCGTTTTCGGCATGGTACTGCGCCGTACCTCCTTTCTGTCTCCCGTCCGACAGCAGCTCAGTTAAACAGAATTTTTTCCTGCGTCTGCACCCACTCGCCCATTTGTCATTTTAAGATATTCTGCCATAGGAATAGCATCCAAAAGTGGCACGTATGGACTCCCTGCCTCTGAGTGCTGTGAAGCCGCGCTCGTACCCAGGATCTTTTTTCCTGCAGTGGTACGTTGCAGCCGGTGTGCCTGGGGACCCAGCGGAAGTGAGCCAGCCCTATTTAGCAGGGACCGCCAGTGAGTCACCGGTGGGACGGGCCCACTCGGTTACGGCCGTGAAATATGACCTGCCGTCACCACCGCCGCATCTGCCGCGTTCTAAATCTGCGCCCGAAAAGGTCCTGGGACCGCCCCCTCCCCAACCCCCACGCCACCTGCATTAAACGTGATAAATGACAATGGGACGTCCAGGCCTCTCCGCGAGCAGCACCTCGGAATGGTCTCCGAGAGCCGGGGGTCGCACGGCCTCATAAGTCATGCATGATTTTCACACCTCACGTTGCCTGTGTAACTGGTCTTCGGAGAAAGTGGACAAACATGGAGGAACATTTTTTTAAGAAGAAGAATTCCACTGCACTTTTCTGTGAATTTTAATTCTAAACCCTGGGCTGCTTGCTGGCTCTTGCAAGCATTCAAATCGTCATTTGCGGTGTATCTGAGATCTAAAAGACTTTAGAACAAGGTTGAAATAATGAACTGTTATCAAATCCTTGTGCTTGACAGCTTTTTTTACATATTAACCCATACTTTACAGGTATCTCTTATTCCTAAACTATACTTATCACCTAAGTAAATAGATGCATATGTATTTTTTTTTAAATGTATTAAATATTAACGTAACAAATGAAACTGATACTGATTCTAATAAAAATGTTTACCAGCATTCCCTTGTTCCATTAAAGAGGTACATGCAGCCTGTCAGTGTAACAAATCCAATTTATTAAATTGAAATGAGTGAAAATTTACACCTGACAGCTCTTCTACAGATTCCTCACCATGCAGCAGAAATCCATTTAAAAATGCCGATATGGGTACATCGGGAAGGGATAAAAACGCTTGAAGGTAACCCGAAATGCCCGGGGACTTAGCATTGCAGCGTTAGCATTGCCAACGCAGATGCCCAGATTCCCCTCCCCACCAGCTCCTGGGGCTAAATGACGCAGACACGGCTATTATAGCCCCCCTGTGTCAAATGTCCTCATGTTAGACAGGCAGTAGTACAAAATCGCCTGCTGTGTGGGTCTCTCTGCGCCCCGTGAGGGCGATACCACTGGCTATCTGCAGGGGGTGCCTTTCCTCCTCTCACATGACAGTATTGACTGAAGTTCTGTTGATCCAGCCGCAGTTCATTTGTTGGTTCCTTTGTCGTCTTCTTGTCATTGGTTGGGTATGGGTCCTACGGTTAAGCACCTATAAGCACATCATCTGTCATTCGACGGTAGGCTTACAAATTCTCTGTGCATCCCGCATATTCTCCACAGCAGGCTATTTAACCATTCCTCTAGACAGAAAACATGCGTTAGTAATGCTAGGAATAGATTAGGTTTCAGACGATTTAACTGTTAACGGGTATGTAAATAAGAATGTTTAAGGGAGGAGTTTATATTCCACCTGATTGATTTGTGTAGCTGCTAATCCCCTTTCTTTTCATTTGTTCTTTTCTTTTCTGTCTGACCCAGAGATTTTCCTTCATAATTGGCTGCAGCTATTTCTTGCACACTGGCTTAGGTCATGATGGAGGGGAAAAAGGAAGGAAATTTCAACTGGGGATGTTCACAATGCATAGCCCTGCAAACAATCAAAATTCCCATGGTTGCAGCTCTCGGCAAGGCAACTGTAATATAGTGTAACCCGGTTGGTCATTTTTCTTGCAGTTGCTAAGGTAACCTTTGGAATGGAGATGAACACAAGTAAAGCAGTTATTTATCTGTCTGTAAAGATGTGCACTGCCGGAGGACTCCTTACTTTGACTCCTTGATGTTTAAAACCGCAGATTGTGTCCACAGGAATCCATACCTTCACTAATGCCAAAGTCTACTTTATAATTGTTGTGTTGGAATTAATAGTGAACAGTCTTTATACAAGTCACTGTTTTTATTTTCCTCTGCACTATCTATTATGCAGACTGCAGGCTCTGAATAATTAAGTAGTAATTTCAGGTCTGTGTAATTCCCCCCACCTCCCCTCCCCATATGTGAAAAGACAGTACATTACCTGTTTAATGAGGGTATAGGTATTGTTTAGGTGAAATATGTTGAACACTCATTAGTCTTCCATGCACAGTGCAGAGTTTTGTCTAAGATATCCTTCTCAGTTAAGACCCAGGTATACTGCAACTCGGGTTATTGTTGACTCCGTTCGTTCGGGAGGTTTATAGGGCGAACCCTGTGTAATTCATGAGAGTTTATGAGGAGCAAACATAATTAGCCGCGTTGCACTGCAGTCGGGATGAAAATGAGCCGGTGATTAGGGGCGGGCTCGTGTTCAGTGTAATGAGGTTTAACCACTTTTTGTTCTTAGACAGTGGTAAGGATGACTGGCAGTCTGATGGTCATACATAGAAGCAGCGTAGAGTGAAATTCTTGCAGATGAAAAATTGCAATAAACGTGTTCAGTTTCACTGGCCCTGGCGAAGTAGCATATGCCTTATTAAAATATTTTTAAGGAAAACAGCTTTAGAAAAATATTTGTGTAAAAATAAAAATCAACAGATGCAGCTTAACCCCTTAAGGGTTAAGGCACTTCCGGGGGAGGTGGGGGACCAGGGTCCTTGTTGTGAAGGAGGCTGCTCCTTTCTCTCTGCAGAGCTAGGTGGGTAGTATGTGTCTGGGTACTCTCCATAACTACCTGAAGACGCTGCGGTATGTTGGGGGGTGGGGGGAGCGCCCAGTCAGTTCTAGTGAGAGGGACTTCCATACAGCGAAGCCTGCTGACTGCTGCTGTGTGCTGGATGTGCCGTTTCCATAGTAGCATATCTGTTGGTTTCTTTGGCAGTTGCTATGGCAGCGCTCCTCTTGCGCTGCCAATAGGGGGGCTGGCCATCCGGAGGGCTGTGATGCGGAGGATTCGTATCGCGGCGTGCCGCAAGTCGGAATCAGCCCCGGAAAAAAGTTCCCGTTTCATGCTTGATCCCACCTTTCCTTTAATAGTCGGAGGATGTCGGGGTATAGAGAGGTAACACAAATTGGTTCTGGTAAATTACAGGGCTGATGACATATCAAGAGCTTTAGGCACCAGATGCAATAGTGACGACTGAGTCTGCAAAGCTCTTTTTTTGGTTTCATTCGACCGCAAAACCTAATGTCAGAGGTCACTGAGATACAATATGATCAAACGGCTATTTTTGTATTTTGGCCCCAGAAAAGGCTGAACTCAAATGGTACCCTTTGAGATGCTGTGACCCCGAGATGCCAGACGCAGTCATTTCCGAATTGCTGCCCGTGGGTCTGAGTTTGTCCCGTGAACCGTGTCATCGCCGGTCATGGCCAAATTTCCCGAGCCAGCTCTTTCCGGCCCGTAGCGACGACTGCGTTCTGCGTAATGCAACTTAATTTCTTAGACAGCGCTTCAACTCGACCGTGACAAAGAGTGTGTCCAATGGAGGGCATTTGCAAGCATTTGTAAAAGGGACGCAAATACCCACTATACATATATGTATATGCATGTGGGTATTTGTGTGTGTGTGTGTGTGTGTGCGTGTTCATGTGTTTGTGTGTGCATACTTAATAAACTATGTGTAATACACTATACTTTGTCAGCTCTGTTAATGTAGTCAGAATGTAACCTTTTCTGTCAAAAGGTTTTTCTTGGCTTCAGCGCATATTGTAATTTGGGGAGTTAATGACTTCCTGCTGACGTGACGCTGACGTTTATTTGCATAGTTTTTGTTGATGGATCTAAATTCAGTGGCTTCCTATCGATTATACTCACTCAGGGTGCCCCAGGTTCACGCAAGAAGTTAAGTAGGCACTGCATCAAATTACATAAAAAAGATTGAATTCGGGCGGCATTTAAAGCACAGCTGCCTGTAACAGCAGCTGGTGTTGTGCACAGAGTTGGAAGCTGGGGTAATTTCAAATGTCACAATGTCATACAGAATCCTTAAATCGTTCCGTTTGGTTTGGTTTAGCTGATCTCTTTTTTGCTTGATATTGAAGTAATGGGAGAAGGAAATAAGAAAAGAAAGATTCGACAACGATTAGCATTAGCTGATTAGCGTAACTTTGGTCTTTGGCCCCACAGGGCACAGTCTTTTCCGGTAGGGCACGGCTTTAGGTAATAAACACATGTGCCACTTAATGGAATTTTATTCAACATGACACAGTTTAAAAAATAAATAAACAAACAACTCAAGTTGTGGAGAACGTGTTTGCTAAGTGCTTATTACGCCGTTTATTTAGCAGCAGGAAACCATTATGACTTTTTATTAACACAGCCTCATGACGGCAAAAAGCGACATTATTTGAAAGGTATGGGTATTTCTTTACGTAAGCCCTTTGTTTGCAGTACTTTCAGTTCCTTACTTGTAAAACTTTCCGCCTACGCACCTTTCTCCTCGGAAACACAGCCCTCATCTTCCACATGCCACGCTGAAAATTGCGCATAAGCTAGAGGGGAATAGATAGATCTGACCAAATGCCTGCTCCAGGATACCCCCCGTAGGAGCGATCCTTATCACTCTCCACTCGTGCTGGCTAGGGGGAAACTCCCCCCCCCCCCCTTGCTCGGGTGTATTTAGAGAGCCCCCTGTGGGAGATGGGAAAAGTGGTCAGAATTAAGACAGATTCTCTGACGCAGAGCCGGCGTCTGGCCCTACATCACAAGCAGAGCTGGCATGCCTTGTAGAGTGAGGGACCCCATGGCCACCCGCTCAAATCCTTTCACTGCGGCAGAGGGACAGGGAAGAATAATCTTCTATAAATAACACAGCAGCCCCCCCAGGACCAGATTTTTCCCAAGTGGCATGTGGATGACACGGGAGGGAGGTAATGGGTCCGTCGATGGCATGAACTGCAACTTGTCAGTTTAGGGGCCATTTAAGCTAAGAACAACGAATCTGTTTTCTGCAGTACTTGTGCTTTTGTAGGTTTATAAATTAATCACAAATGACATAATGATGATGAGTTTAAACTGAGAAATCGAATAAGGTTCATGATAAAATGATTTGCATTTGCAAAAAAATGTAATTTCCCTCATTGTTTTCCTTTTTTTATGAATACGACTTTTCTCCCCCCAATGACTCCCACTGACTCCCACTGACTCCCACCACCGCACACAGAGAGGGTCTGGAGATGTGGCCCGGGCTCCCCCAATCCTCATCGAGCCACCCGTCTCTTTTCCACGCGGCAAACCTACAGGCGCTGACATGGCCGTGCGGGACGCTCGTTAGCGAAGAGTCGAGGCGGGCCTGTCGCGGCTGCGCCAGTCTATGGTAATGTGTACTCCCAGTCACAAGCCACTAATGACGTGAGCGGGACGTGAGCGGGACGTGATGTGATTCAGCGAATGTGGTTCAGTCTGCACTGAGGCAACGGCCTTTACTGACTGAACCACTCAGGAGGCACCTGTGTTTATTTTAAGTACGACCGAGCTTAAACCGAGCTTATGAGAGGTCTTAATGCAGTGTGGTTGGTTTTTTTTTTTTTTTTTTTATGGAATCAATTCAGGGTACATTTGTTTAAGTATACTGTCAGCAGTACTGCACTGACGGACTATTGATGACAGACTATTGACGACAGACAATAAATATTGATTACTCATCTACAGTAAACGGCTGCAAGTACGATTTTATGTTAACTGTCATCCTCCACAGAAAATTCAGCAAACACAGTAAACAAATGCCGTCAATACCCGATGATTGTGACTGTTCTGAATCTCAGCGCAATCCCCTTTACCCACTGTGGATTGGTTAACTACCGGATTTATTTAACCGTCCGTCCAACTCTCAGCACTGTTGTCCTAGTTTGGTAGCGCACTGTGGCGAAGAGAGTCCGTTTGGTACCATAACAATCAGTAAACAGCCGCGCGGCTGCCAGGGTAGGGAGGAACGGACGGATTTGACATGATTTTCAGTGTCAGGGACTCACAGCACGCGGCCTGTCAAGCACTGGGTTTAAACTTGATTACGAGCGAGGCCAATTTTAATTTCAAGCGGCGTGAATCACAAGCCCCGAACAACACATATTGCAAATGTCAAAGACTGTGTCTGAAACGGAGTGGGTGAGGCCTGCATTAACAGAGTTGCCAAAATGTGTGGTGGGTACCGGGAGAGCGACATTTCCTCCAGGGTCACATGAAAGCCGACTGTTTTGAGCGGCGGCAATCTACTTTTTTCAGAGGCGGAATTCAGGATTTCTCTTAAGTAACCCTTAACTTGGCATTTATCTAATATCACGCGGCAGCACACAAAGTGAGCGCTGGATATTTATTTGCTGCATCTGGTTATGAAATATCTTGGCTGAAATGCCACTGTGAAATCTCAAGGAATAGTTGCGTTCTTCAGGAATGTCTGATGAAAAGCAATGCACGGGACAGGGCCTTATCATGCAAGCACACGCACGCATCACTAATTGCGTTGCATCTGAAATCAAAGTGCTCAGTTTTCCACACGGGGCGATAACCCTATCTTGTATTTTATTTTAAAGCTCAGGATTTGAAGAGAGAGAGAGAGAGAGAGAGAGAGAGAGAGAGAGAGAGAGAGAGAGAGAGAGAGAGAGAGAGAGAGAGAGAGAGAAAAACTGGCTATCCCTCAACTTCTTTAATCTCTTTTCGTGTCATTTCAAGCTAATTAAATTCAAGCCAGGGCTCTTGTTCCCTGGCAGGATGACAGGTAACATTATAAACCATGACCTTCCTCTGCTTGTTGTTACAGTGACAGTTAAATGCTTCTCGCATTGCATACCGCACCATACAATCTTTACCTGGGCGCTTCCTAAGTGTTAGGATATGCACAAGAAAACATTGGGTATTTATAAACAGCTGAACTGCTATTTTTCCCCAGTTAGTAGCGTAACCATGTCTCTCTGAGAATTTGCGAAAGGCTTGTATAAATGTATATGGTAAGTTGTTTGCAGGCTGAAAGGCAATCTGCATTTTCGCATTTAATTCTGACATTCATTAAATCCCGTGCTTTACGTAGATGCAGGGGCTTAGGACTCTGATGCTAATGTGCTCTCTTTTCTTGCAGAACAGAAACCGGCCTTATGAAAAACAGAGCGGCCGCATTTTGTCCGGTGGCTGCCTTTGAGATATATTTGTCCCGTTTCTCGAAAGGAGGGGCGGGAGAGTAAGGTGCTAAAACTACGCCATGCGATTTATTGGTGTCCGTGAACGGACCTAGAAAGGGCGGACGAAAAAGTCCTGGGTGACTCAAGGTTGAGCTCACCACCGTCTGTCGAGATCATAAACAGTTCCCCCTGCTGGTGCCCCGGGGCTCCCGGTGCTGGGATATCATCCAGTTTACAGTTCGCCTGGTGGAGGAGAGAGCATCCCTCTCTCCTGTCACTTGGTGGGGTGCCGTTGCTTGAACGGCCAGAGGAAAGCATACAGTGAGAGGAGAGATAACTGTTTATCCGGGCTGCCGTGCCAAGATTGTGGACCCAACGGTTCCGCCGCCAGTCCTTGGAAGGGCTGTTGGCAATATGGGTACACGACTTCAGTCACTTTGGACTGATCGAACGGATCACCCTGTATAGCAATGCAAAACGGTCAGACATGCATCCAAAGTTGTGAAATATGTGCAGAGAGTGCGCGTTGAAGCCAGCGCGCGTTAAAGCACTATTAAAGGGACGGCACCTGAAGGACAAAACATCCAAGATCAGAGAAGAGACACACGGCAGAACCTGACACAAAGAAATAATCCATTCACACGTTTTAAAAGTGCAATGAAACCATGCCACCACACTTGCTCCTTGTGTCAATGGTAATTTATCTGTCAAGGAATTTTCTCTTCACTGCGATGTGCCAGATTGGCTGCAATGAGTTGAAATACCTTCCAAAGGCAATAGCTATGTGTTTTTGAAAACAATCCTAAATTGCGCGGACATTTCACAACATTACGGACAAGCTGCATTTAATAGGTTGTGCTTTAAGATTTTTTCGATTCATTTTTTTTCCTTCCGTTATTCATTCAGTGTTTTTTTTTTTACTTCAGCTTCTGGAAATCTAAAAGGTGGGTTAATAAACGAAACCTCCATGAGGACTTTGCATTAATTGGGAGGCACCTAAACGGAAACTGCATTAGGAATTTATTCATATAAAAACATCATTAAAAAAGACTTGAATGTGTCAGGGGTGACATAATAAAAACCAATATTCCTCGCATCCTGCGATGCGCGTTTTGGCCATCTTGATTCTTTAATAGTGGGGCTAATTTAATCTGCCAAACTAATTTAATTTGGCACATATGGAGAACAAAAGACTGCTCAGTTATTTTATTTTACCCTCCCTCTCTCTCTCTCCCTCTCTCTCTCCCTCTTTCTCTCTCCCTCACTCATTACAATTGTTTGTGAACGTTGCACTATCAAAACTGCACCATGGCTGTGGGACTTTCTGAGAAGGAGCAAGGCTGAACGGGAGCGGAATGAGATGGGAGTCCCCTGTCAGCGTGGCAAGGAAAACCCACGCTCTTGAGAGCCACCATATTCCCCGGCCGTTTCATTACCGGCACGGTGGATGTTGGGCCTCCCCCGGTTTGCTGGACCCATGGGTGCGTGATCGAGACTGCTATCACCCTTCGGGTTGTGAAGCGCTCCAAAAGGGCAGGGATCTGAAAAACCCTGGAAAGACCCATGTTTCGCTTGGCGGTCGTCATTGCTGCAATTTGCTACCTCCCGGGATTCTGTTGGGGTGCGGTGCGGAACGTCACGCTTCCTTGTGTAGGCACATGAGTTCCTGTTGTGGAACCTCTATGGAATGATCTTTCTTGGTCCTTCCTATTCAGAGTACTTTGCAATCTGGGTTTCATGAAATCCCTGATCACGCTTTATTTATCCGTCTTTGTCTATTTTATTATTGATCCGCGATGAGAGTGGGTGGGATACAAAGCTGTGTGACCTCGAATGCGTTTCATTTTGCGTTTAGGTTTTTTTCATTCAGCGTGCGTTCTTATCCAGGGAGACACACGGCAGACATACAAGCAAACCCATGTGATCAGCAGGTATATACAGGTCAAGACCAGGTTTTCTAAACACTAAGGGGGAAAAACAAAAACAAATCAAAATAAGTGTTTTGCCATGGTGTCGTTGTGGTGAGAATTGTAATCCGGAATTGTAGAGATTTCAAATGTTTTACAGGTAATGGGTTTTCACAGATACCTGGTGATACATTCCAGGAGTTTGTGCTTCTATTGGTTTCATCAGCACCCTCTTAATCTGTGGCAGATTTTGCACCAGAGACATTTTTGAAACATGACGGCTAACCCATGTGACTTTGTGGTAAATCAAACACAAACTGTCATTGTTTGGTGGGGGGCGATGACATCAGATCTTTCCCCGCTCAACTGCCTGAGCCTCAGGACTGTGAAGTTAATAATTCATAATTGTCGTAAGCGTTTAGACGTTATCCAAGAGAAAAGATAAAACCGTCACGTGTGATGTGTATATCTCACGGTGGCTATCGATAACTCCAACCCATGAGGAAACGAAGAAAGAAAATAACTCAGCCTCCGGGCTGCTGCTCACAGCGCAAATAAATTCCATACTCCAATGGGTCACTGAATTCATTTTCAAAGCGGCAATTGGTGTAATTTCTCATGGGAACTGCAAGTGGAAAATGTATTTCCTGGTTAAGGCTAGGCGTGATTTTGCACTTCCTGTTATAGAGGTGTGCTAATTTGCAGAACAATGTTTTTTTTTTTTTTTTTTTTTTAAACTTCCTTTTTTTCTCACAACCGCTGAAGGTGCGACCTACGCGGCGCTCGCTCGTTGTTAAATCAATATCGATTTTTTTTTTTCTTCTGTGCCTTTCCCATGCAGCTGTGGACCGGGTGTTTAAGAGGAAGAGCGACAAACCTGCCACTGTGTAGGACTTATTGGGTTGCTTATTGTGTCTCGGTCCAAAGTGAGCATTTTAATCTCCCCCAGCGGTTACAGACCTGATGGCAAGCGTGTATCTGTCAGGAAGGTGGGACACCATTAGAGGATTAACAGGAGGAGGTGGTGAGGATTTTCCAGTTTGTCACATTCCTCGCCTCTGGTTTTTGTTGACAAATTTATTCATGTTCCGTGGGCTAAATATGCAGGGTCAAAAGGCATGGAATCAAAGATGCACAATTATAATTTATGAAAGTGGCTGCACATTAGCTAAATTGTGGTCAGAGGGTAGACATGAATAATTGTCAACAAGTCCTTCATCTCTTTCCATTTGGAGGGCTAGATCCCTCAAAGCGCTTTTGCAAATTTAAATAAATTTTACACATTTTAAGAACTTTTTATGTTACACAACAGCTGTGGACTAATCCAGTTGCTTTACTCATAGATCCAAATCTTGTTTATGGATTCCAGTTACAATCTTATTTATTTTATTTCACTTTAAGTCCCCAGTCATCTCAGCATAATTTCTACTTTTCTTTTGTAGACTCACCCAAATCCATTAATCAATCAAACTGAATTTGTCGTAGCACATTTTCAGAAACATAATTTGTCTCAAAGTGCCATACAGATTTCATTTTCAAGAGGAAATCAAAAAGCCAGAAAATCCAGTGCCAAACGGGAGGAAAAAACTGGGAAATTATTCCCTGACCCCCGAGGCAGTCGAGAGATCTTATGGTAAATGGCATCATAAAATTGCCTTCTTATCTTTGTCAATTATCTAACATTTTTTAAATTATCCCACATTTCTTATTCTTCTTGTAGAACTAAGGAGTGCTGTATCTTGGCTGCCTTTGGTATTCATTAGGTTTCGATCAAAGACAGGTCAGGCTTCCCCCTCCTGAAATGGCAGCCAATGTTGGTGTTTAAAGGAAGAGGGAAGTTTGTCAACATTGTCTCCCTCTCAGCTTATTTCAATTAATAATTTTGTCTACATTATATGTGTGTGTGTGTGTGTGTATTATATATATATATATATATATTTATTTTTTTGGTACGTACCATATACTCGTACTATAATCTGGTATGTATACTCTTTGTACCAAGCTCTTACTAAGTTGCGACGGAAAGGTTTCTTTGGTCGTAGATAGCCAACTTACAGCTTTATCAATATAGCTTATTTCAGCATTTTATGCACGCAGTTAAACTTTAACCCTAAAATTGATATATTTTAGACTTTTAGATTTTTAATGCAATGCTCAAAATTTATCTTCCAAAGAACTGGCAGTCACATTGATTTCGAGCATGACATTTAGTAGGATTGGAGATTGTGATGCACAAATTGACTTCCGTATCGTTGGTCCCACTGGATGTCTTTGATGGATCAATGTTTTGCTTGAATCCCCATTTCTGCTTGCAGCTAAGTTTTTCTTTTTATTTACTGGTCTTCTTTGTTCATGCTGTAAATGAATATGAGCATTGTAGTAAATGAGAAAGGGCTTTTTTTGTGCGATGTTCTCTTTATACACTGTAATTTACCCCCCACAGCACTAAACCTTCACAAAGGGAATCTGCTTGCCAGCAAAACTGTTGGAGACCAGAACGACTGGTGACTTAACATGACTGACTAACTGCAACAAATGACTGCAGTTGAATGGTGCCAATTTTTTCTCATTGGTGCATCTGCAGCTGATTCAGTGGGTAGCTAATTGTCAGACGGATGTGGCAAAATGCTAAACACTTTCCTATGCTGTAATGAGAACAAAATTGCACTTAGCAGCATATGCACAATGGCAGAACAACAAACTGCTAAATCCTGCAAGAGCTCTGCGGTTAACGTGGCTGAGATGGAACTGATGTCTCGGCAAACGCAACTCTGTCTTGCGGGGCAGTTCCCGTGCCACTGGTTTTAATTAAATCTTTGGGCATTTTTTCTGAAAATCAATGCAAAGCACCGGCATAAACCACCGGTATCGAGCTAACAAACGACGTGCGCGGGGAAGCATTGGAAAATTGTGCCGCCAGAATCCGATTTCCACCATGACAGAGGCAATTGGATATTGGTGTTTGGGAGAGGGAAGTTCAAGGGGGTTGACATCACAGGCTCGGGACAATTTCAATCTGAGTTAGTTAGGAATGTGACCTTTCCATTTAAATCAGCCAGGCTTTTTACTAGTGAATTATAATCGAGCCTGCAATGAAGCGGGATATTATTTCAGTAAAAATCACTGTGTAAAATACTGACTTTCTCATCATGCAGACTTTCCTTACACAGTCATGCAGAGTCTGATCTACATCGGGGCACACACACACACGCACACGCACGCTCTCACACACACACGCACACACACACACACACACACACACACGCACACACGCACACACACACACACACGGTTTGATAAGGGAACATTCTGGAAAGAAAAAGCAGGAGATCACCCTACTTAGCATTCCTGCACCGCGACAGCCCAGGAAAACAAATCAGTAACACAACGAGGAGCGGAGCTTCCCGGCTAATTCTCCTCCCTCAGGACAGTAAAAAGAGCTGCACGCTGCGACTGCCGTGATTGCCTTTTTAGAATAGCGTCCCTCATCTATTACCAATAAATACATTATTTAAAAGGCGAGCAGGAGGCTTTTTCTCCCTTGTGGTAGATTTCATCAGTGGAGTGGCCTCAGAGCGGGGGCCGGGCTGCCGACGGACCCATTTACATCCAACCAACGGGGCGCTAATGAACAGAGGCGCTCCACGGTACCTTTCAAACGCTGGCTGTCCCTGCATCCCACAGCACGCTCAGGAACCGGGGGAAGACGCCTGTTGTTCCCCTGCCATCTTCCAGCCAGCCGTCTCTCGTCCTCATCTCCACTCCCACACCCCCTCACTCCTGCCTCTCTCTCCCCCTCTCCTTACTTACGCTGCACGCATCGGGGTAAACTGTCACCCAAATTGCAAACTAATTAGCGAGGGCTACGTTTTGGGTTCACTGATTGATGACAGAATAATTTACACTTGTTTTGCTGCTTCCAGCTGGCAGCGCAGGCCGACTGGAGGTTCTAATTAACGGCGGCGCATCCGTCATGTACTGTCAGAGTTCTGCCGCACACAATTAAAAGGTGGTTTAAATGGAATATCATATTAGGGGGGCGGGGCCCGTGGGGTTGCGACGGCAGTGTGGTTGTTTTATGGTTAATAACCAGACTTTGTTTCCTTTCTAATGACGGCGGGCACCAGAAATGGGCGGAAACCATCGGCATGGGGAGCTCGATGTGGCCTTGGGCGACATTTCACAAACAGGTATTGAAAAACTTTGAAATGTTTTTCTGGCGCTTGGTCTGATTTAAACAGAATGCTGCCCCTTCCAGAAAAATTTCATTTATTGAATTTGAAGTGTGAGGAAGTCAGTACACAATATGCCAAAACAGAAGCTTTCAGATGGAGGTCCCTTTCCGATGTGGATTTCTATCAATAGTGCGATAATAAATGTGCCTGTTTTAGGTCTGACCTGTGTAGGTGTGTCCTCCTTCAATCATATGAAGAGCCTTTGAACCGTGCTATTAGTTTCCCTCTCCAAAGGAATCCACCGCCAATATCTGCCTCCACGCTTCCCCCGAACGGGGTTCTTCCTCTCTCTGCCTAAGAAACGACAGACTCGGGGGGAAGTGTATTTTAAAGAGATGTGGTCTTTAAGGGCCCCCCTTGCCCCAGGATGGGTAGGATAATTCAAGCCTCAAGGTTACCCTGGCCTCCAACCTTGGCGCACCTTCAGGTCTGCATGACTCAGGACTGCGTGAGTCAGGTCTACATGACTCAGGACTATGTGACTCAGGACTGCATGACTCAGGTCTGCATGCCTCAGGACTGCATGACTCTGGTCTACATGACTCTGGTCTACATGACTCAGGACTACATGACTCAGGACTACATGACTCGGGTCTACATGGCTCAGGACTCAGGACTGCATGACTCTGGTCTACATGACTCAGGTCTGCATGACTCAGGACTGCGTGACTCAGGTCTACATGACTCAGGTCTGCATGACTCAGGACTGCATGACTCTGGTTTACATGACTCTGGTCTACATGACTCTGGTCTACATGACTCAGGTCCGCATGACTCAGGTCCGCATGACTCAGGACTGCATGACTCTGGTCTACATGACTCTGGTCTACATGACTCAGGACTATATGACTCAGGACTATGTGACTCAGGACTATGTGACTCAGGACTGCATGACTCAGGTCTGCATGACTCAGGACTGCATGACTCTGGTTTACATGACTCAGGACTACAAGACTCGGGTCTACATGACTCAGGACTACATGACTCAGGACTATGTGACTCAGGACTGCGTGACTCAGGTCTGCATGTCTCAGGACTACGTGACTCAGGACTGCATGACTCAGGTATGCATGCCTCAGGACTGCATGAATCTGGTCTACATGACTCAGGACTACATGACTCGGGTCTACATGACTCAGGACTCAGGACTCAGGACTGCATGACTCAGGACTGCATGACTCTGGTCTACATGACTCAGGTCTGCATGACTCAGGACTGCATGACTCTGGTCTACATGACTCAGGTCTGCATGACTTAGGTAGGACTGTAGTTCTTGTACGACAGAATCCCACCCCCCCTTAGTGGAACCACTCTTACAGCAGGTGATTAGATTCATGACACCCAGTTAATTAACGAGCACCTGTAAACACAGAGAGCCAGTGGTGTTCAGAGTTCAAGACGACCGCGTCTTTTCATTAGCCAATCTCATGACCAGCCTCCTTCGCTCACGGAACTATGGGGACACTCTGTTCGTCCTTGTAATGGCGTGTGTAATTACGGTGGCTTGTTTGTGTGCAGTGCACTGTTGTATCCCCAGGCAAAGCGCATTAGTGAGCGAATAACTCGTGCAGGCATTGTCAGGACGAGGGAGCTCGACAAACGGCCCTGGCACAGGAACATATCATGCTATTATTTTCATCTGCATGTTAGCAACCAATAGGACGCTGCACTAGCATCTCTGACCTTTAAAAAACGTTTGCTTGCTTCGCAAACATACTGCGCACTCTATAGAAAATGAATATTTTATTTTATCGATTCATATGAGCTTTTATACATTCTTAATGAGAGACGAGCAGCATTGCTTGGGTTTATGAGACTGTGATCCTTTAAGGTTAACGAGGAGATGACACCTGACCCACTCTAATAAAACATATCTGCACGCAAAAAATTGTGCTAAATCAATTAGACAAACCAAAAGGCCAGTGGCAGTAATGGACCCCATTTACTACACCGTCGCGTCACCCTGAATTCACCTGCAACGTTTTACATACTGAAAATGTAGATGCAGATTCAGAGCTCATCCTTACATTTCTACGTTCCCACTGCTGTAATATGTAGAATAAAGAGTGTCAGAGGGTTTGGGGCATAGGGTGATGTCTGATGCCATGATTGTACTCGTAGTACCCCAACACTATCCCTAAACCTGACACCTTTTCACCTCAGCAAGGTGGTCTGGGGAAACCCTCTCCCAACATTAGCTCTGGAAGACTTGTACTCTGTTAACAAGATCTGTGAAGGATAGTATTTACAGTAAATCAGTGGAAACAGGTTGCTGGTAAACACGTGGGGACACCGAGACTACTTTTATAATTCGATCTTGGCGGTCCCCCCTGGTCCTTCGTTTTAAACCGGGAAGCACTGGTGAAGGTGTGGGAGACCTAAAACAAACCTGACTCAGCTCCGGTGACTCTAACAGAACGGAGCTCTAACTGGAGCCGGAAACATGCAGCTCCGTGTTTTTACGAAAAACGGCCCGGAAAATTAATCGGAGCCACTTCACCCTCACTTTTTTTTAAACATCCCCCGCTCTCGTTTAAACATTTTCTAAGATCCACTTATATTTTTTTTACTGCCAAGTGCAAATTGAATTCAACCGAGTTTGGACCCCTGTATCTTGTTAAGCGCTCTGAGGCAATCCTGTAAAAAGGCCTCTATATCAAATAAAATGTCATTGATTGATGGTTTGATACGATAAGAGGATATTTGTGGAGTTCAGATTTCTATTACTGATTTAATTGACTGTTGCACTGTGGGGTGGTCAGTCCTCCGAGCAGACATCTCCTGGAGTCAGACATCTCCGGGAGTCAGACATCTCCTGGAGTCAGACATCTCCTGGAGTCAGACATCTCGTGGAGTCAGACATCTCCTGGAGTCAGACATCACGTGGAGTCAGACATCTCCTGGAGTCAGACATCTCGTGGAGTCAGACATCTCCTGGAGTCAGACATCTCCTGGAGTCAGACATCACGTGGCAAGAGACCTGAAGAAGAGAGACATTTCGCTGACCTGCGCCACAGTTGGCATGACTCTGAGACTCAGCGTGTGTAGAGGAACCTACACGTCACCTTGAGAAAGACAAGGCCGTCCTGCACACTCTTAAGTTCCTTAACACGTGGCTGTCACATGACTTTGGGTGAGAATGATCGGATGAGCATCGGGTGTCTTTATGACGAGGTGAGCCCGGGAGATGAATGAGGTCTCTCTTTTGGGCCTGCAGCCTAAAGTGATTCCCCATTGTCTAGGTAACTGTGCCACCCCAATGACTCTGCCTTTATTGATGTTATATCTCTCTCCTCCTAAAGGGCAAAGGTCATGTCAAATTCAAACAGTGTTTTTTTTCCCCTCGTCCTCACTAGCTGGAGAATATTCATCTCTTCGCTACTGTTATTATCGTGTTGTTTTTTATAAATCCTGAGAGTGCCAGGGCTTTCTGGGTATCTCTCATCACACACTCACCCCACTTCCCCCACACACTCACCCCACTTTCCCCACACACTCACCCCATTTCCCCCACACACTCACCCCACTTCCCCCACCCACTCACCCCACTACTTCCTATCCCTCCACAATCTACAGACCCCAAAACTCACTGACTACACACCCACCCTCTCACTGACTACACACCCACCCACTCAATGACTACACACCCACCCACACACTGACGACACACCCACACACACAATGACAACACACCCCCCCACACAATGACTACACACCCACCCA
>JAOYSI010000113.1:0-18617 GCA_025775065.1 Hiodon alosoides | reverse complement strand
TAATAATAATAATAATAATAATAATAATAATAATAATAATAATAATAATAATAATAATAATAATAATAATAATATGATTATGATGATGATGATGATGATGATGATGATACAAGGCTTAATTTTATTGCCATAAATAATAGTACAATGCAGAAATACGGTAATAAAAAATCCAAAGTCATAGATAGGAAATAAAACTATATTGATTATAATAATAGTAGAAAAAAATTAAAAGAAACACGTAAAAGAAAGAAATCTAAAGAAGTAGACGGATATGCAGTTATAGAGATCCAGAGAGTGTTTTAATCTCTTTTTCTTGGAGCAGCTGGAACAAATACACACACATGCACAAATGCAAATTACCAGAAAATTTTCACATTAATTACCGAGGCACAATTCTCCAGGAAGAAACTACACCTTACATCAATGCAGTACACTTAGTCGACCGGATAGCGATCGAGGTTTGTCCAAGAAACGTACGTTGCCCTATAAAATATGAGCTAATTCTTAAGTTCCATTCAGTAAAATAATAAATAATAATATTTATTTCCTAAAATGTTAATTTTTCATCATCACTTATAGATTGACAGTGAACAGAAGAAGACCTCACGTAAATCTGCCTGAATCTTTCATTATATTTTCCTGCAGGGACTGTTCTGTGCCAGGGCTGGCGGCATTTGCCACCATCTAACTTTAACATTTTTCCTATTTCTCACTTTTTGACCCGTCAGGTGGTCTCGTTAAAGCTTGTGTCCCCGTGACGTCACCCCAGGTCAGAAAACCTAATTAATCAGTGTCAATCAATGCATAGATCAGGCGATCATCGATAGAAACAGTGGGTGTTTATACACTTGCGTGAGAGCATGGGGATCACAGCTTACAATGTTATATTTAAGGTATTTCAAATTGCAGGTAATTTTAGCGCGTTATCAGTACTTCGTCATCAGCATTTAAATAAATATGTTCAGCAAAGTCAGTCGCATTTTGTTATTGTGTTCCCCCTAGAACCACAAGATATCAACTCAATAGACGCACACACGTCATAACATATAGAGCATACACATTGACACATGCAAACGCTTGGTAAGCGCAGATAAACATCATAATAGGGCCTCGGTTTTTATAGCCGATAAATAACAGACTGCAATTGTTCTAACTTCTACTGACAACTGGTTTCAGTCCTTCAGTTGGTCTGACTCCGGATAACAGCACTTTCTTTCTATATGTCGAAACCGTATATATTTAAACACATTTTTTTATGCATGTCTTTTTTTATTTATTTATCCTTGTTAACATCAGGCATACGCATGTGTTACATTACTAAACCAAACGAGAAAATATACATACAGCTTTTACAACCCAAGAAAATAAGGCAATCAAAAACATTAATAAACGTAAACTAAAAACACCACCTCCACTATCTGCTTAAAGGTCAAACGTGCATTAAATATAAACATTTAGATAAATAGTTAACAGTGTATTACCTATATGCTGTGATGTGATGTAATTTTAAAAAATTGTAATAAATTATAGGGAAGCCTATATCTTTTATATGATACGCAAGGTAACCTTCATCTAAAAAGCCCACGAGGAGAAATGTCTCGTAGACTGCGGCATAACCAATTAATTAAATATAAAATTGATAAGAATTTTTTTTTTCTTCGTAACGACTTTTAAATCTTTTAAACCTGAAATGCGTGCATGCGCTGTCGTTCCCTCGGTGTCTCACTCGGCGCATAATCACACTGCAAAAGGCGGTAATCAATACGTTACAAAATAATTATGCTATCCTATATAAATTAAGCTTCAAAGAAATCATTCTCATACTAAATAAGTGCGTTGTTTAATGTTTTGTGTTCACTCTATAAAACTTAGATAATTATATCTAATAATAATAATAATTCTTCTAATAAGACAGCTATCACTAAGCAATATTTTTCATTTCGAGAGAGATACATTTAGCAAAGGTGATATTTGTCATTCGTAAAACAGCATATTTTCTTACACTAATGTAAAGCACCTTTTGTTTAAGCAATGCGTGGGCGTCATTTTAAACAATGGCTTATACCGCAAGACTGTATTTTATTGAATATGTTGAATATGTTGTGAACTGATTTTACAATCATAGTGCTGATAAGTTTACTTAAAAATTATTTTTTAAAGATGTGAATGAAAAAAATCCCTAAAAATATCACCGGGACAAGTTCGTGTTTCAAAGCAGCCGCTCTTTCCTGGCCAAACAGTCAGGAAAGGCTATTCGTGTTCCCTTGAGGTGACGTCAGGTGATTTAAAGACCGTGACATACTGTTCCTGCCTTCCCTCACTCAGTGCAGTTTGCTGCTTTCAACACCAGAATACGGAGCGCGCACATGCAGTCACACATATTAAACACATAGGCGCGCGCAAACGTACACATTGACACGGAGACTTGCCACATCTTTCTGTAGTAGCGCTGTTGTGCAGCGAATGAGATATACGCGCTTATAGTGGAAGCCGAACCGATTTTACGTGTAGTTCGTAGAGGCGCGCTTTTCTTTTGGACACAACAAAATTACTCGTCATGTTGGACTGACTACAGAGTAGCAATTAAAATCAATGGATTGGCTTTGAAATCGTTAGAAATTTATCGTTGGAGAGGAGGAGTGTGTATGCGCGTCTGTGTGTGAGTGAGTGAGCGCGAGAGAGGGGGAGGGAGGGAGGTGGAAAAAAGATTCTTTCAGCAATGGAACTTACAATGGAAAACATTGGCAACCTACACGGCGTCTCTCACTCTCAAACAGGCGACTTGATGAGCTCCCCTCACGGACGACAGTCTTCAGCATCGCACCGGAACTTGGTTTCGCACGGGCGACCGGCAATGGTCTCCAGCATGGCTTCGATTCTGGAAGGAGCAGGGGAGTACCGAACAGACCACGCGCTGTCCAGTCACCTACATCCAGCGATGACAATGTCGTGCGAATCCGGGATGAGCTTGACCAACACTTACACCACGCTAACACCTCTGCAGCACTTGCCTCCTATCTCCACCGTCTCCGAGAAGTTTCACCATCATCCCCACCCGCATCCGCACCACCATCCAGCACATCAGCGCCTCACTACCGGCAATGTCAGTGGGAGCTTCACCCTTATGCGGGACGACAGAGGCCTGGCACCAATGGGCAACTTGTACGGCCACTACCCCAAAGACATGTCCAGCATGGGACAGTCACTGTCCCCGCTGTCCAACGGCCTTGGTTCTTTGCACAACTCTCAACAGACGCTTTCTGCGTATGGTCCCACTGCCCACCTGTCAAACGACAAGATGCTGTCTCCGGGGAGCTTCGAGTCCCATGCAGCGATGCTGTCACGAAGCGAGGAGCATCTGGCTCGAAGTTTAGGGGGGCACGGGCCTGGCATGATGTCAAACCTCAATGGTATGCACCCACACAACCACCTGCATTCTCAGGCTAACGGGTCTATGCTTACAGAGCGGGAGAGGCAGGCAGCAGGGGCTAGTCAGGGCGGCGGGTCGGGGCAAGTGGAGGAGATAAACACGAAGGAGGTCGCACAGCGAATTACTGCAGAACTCAAGCGTTACAGCATCCCTCAGGCTATCTTTGCCCAGCGGATCTTGTGTCGCTCCCAGGGTACCCTTTCCGACCTACTGCGAAACCCCAAACCGTGGAGTAAACTCAAGTCCGGCCGCGAAACCTTTCGGAGAATGTGGAAGTGGTTGCAAGAGCCCGAATTCCAGCGAATGTCAGCTCTTCGGCTAGCGGGTGAGTGAGAGCTGTTTTTTTTATAACTGAGAACTAACATGGGGGGGGATTATGATAAAACAATGAACAAAAGAATGACATACTGAAAAAGGAGCAGCCAGGAAAACACAGAGTAAAATATCGATAGTGATAAAGATATCTTAAATATTTTTCGGTTGCTCTAATTTAATATGGTGTCCCTATCTCCACCTCTTAATGGATTGTTGATTAAGAAGCTTATCTTCCGTTTGGTTTAATTGAGCAGCCAGTCTAAACGTCTGTACAACGTCGGTGCTGGATTGAGTTCACGAGTGAGTTGGTTCTAGAGTACTAGGTCAAGCAAACACGAGCTGCTTTGTTGTAGTTCGTTTTGCACTCTGTAATAAGTAGGCTAGGTAACGCGAAAATAGGAAAAACAAATGGAAACCAAGTAAAAATCTAATAATAAAGACGGTAATAATGCGCGAGTTCATTGTGCATTTAAAACAACGATTTTATCCCTGAACCTTGTGTATGAGCTGTCTCCTCCTAGATGGGGGAATTCTGCGAGTGCGCTCTACAAGCTTCATTCTAAAGGTCATATTTGTGTTTCAAACATGTCCCTCTGTTTCTCGTAGGCCCCAACATCTCCTATCTTCTCAGCCGGGCGCAAACAAGTCGAGTTAGAGTGGTGAAAGCGCGTTAGGGGTGCGTGACCTCCTCGCTGATCGATAGTGGAGTTCCCTGCTTCCTTTTAAAAGTAACACACCAATCAATAGTTGATTCGGATCTGAAAAACAGCTAACTGCACTGCTTTCCCCTTTAATTTACCGCCTCTCTCTTTTTTTCTATTAAATTATTATTTGGTAAAGTGTCTTACAAAATTACAAAACAAGTTACTAAATATCCCTTAAAAATGGCAAAAAGTCATATTTTTATGGAGCAATTTAACCGAAATATTTTTTGATAAAATGTATTAATTAATCAGCATATGTTCTATATGACTATACTGAAATAAATTTTCTTTTAAATCAATCCAAATTGATAAATAACAGCCTGTGTCACTCTTTACTAGATTTTAAAAGAGATTTCATGTTTATATTAGTATTTACATTGATTAAATTGTTTTAAAGTTTTGAGCAGGAACAACAACAAACAATTAAGAATATAACAGGAAGATCTATCCGCTTTCGATTCGGTTTCCATGTAAATAAGCTTAGGGTTAAAATTGTACGTTTTGAGAAGTGTAAAACATAGATCAACAGAGAGATTTGTTTATAAGAAGTCAGATTAGCTAACCTTTATTTAACAAACAAACAAAACAACAACAACAACAAAATAATATTATTGATATTTTTAAGGAAAAAACTAGCCGCATGTTTTTGCTGGTTTATTGCATCACCAAAATGTATGAACAAATTGTGGTAACACACTGCTGGTTTACAAAATTAGGAAACTGATTTAAAAAAAAAAAATTTTACAAAAAAAGAAAAAGAAAAATCAGGTCTGCTTGTCCAGTTCAAACACATTTGTTAAAACATCAATGACAATGATGTGTTCCACTAGAAAAGATAAATTTTGACAAAGAGGATGCTTTACGTAACAAATATATTAATTAAAACAAATTAAATAACTCAACCGAAAATGGCCAGTACTTTTTAAATTTAAATATTCGTAACATGTTACATTTGTTATTTGTACATGTTGGAATACCATAGACTTGTTATATGTGATATATTTCTAATATTCTTTTTAAAACGGAAAAATAAGATGAGGAATGTTGATTAATCAACAGTTTTGTAAATCGGAGTTTTCTTCAGAAAGTTGCTTTGGGCGGCTATATTACGTGAGTAAATAAGGGAGACAAAAGACTTTATTGGCAGTCGGTCACTATCGGAAATGCCGGCAGACACTAAAACGGGATTTTGATTGACAAGGATGTAAATATAAAAACACCAAACATGGACATATCAGACATCGTCTTGAAAACAAATTGACATAATTTATTGCATTAAACCGAGGCAAGGGTATAGCCTCAAAGACAACAAGAGGAAAATAAAACGATTTGGGAATTATCATAACGAATGACACCATTTATGAAATTTGACATTACTTTTCTACGGTCAAATCCCTACCCTAAAATAGTGGGAACAAAGATGCTGGTGCTCTACTCTACCTGTGTTAAGTGTGTGTTTAAATAGAGAGGTGCAGTAACTGCATATCGGTGAGTATCGGCAAAATGAAATAGCTGGCTCAAATTTAGTATGGAAAATATTTTGAATGTGTTTCAGTGGGGTACGGGGTACCAAACACAATCGTGCTGCTGCAACTTCGTCTCTATTATTTACAAGAGAGATTTAATTAACCAGGTATTCCGCCATATTTTAGTGCCAGTCAATGCCCTATTGAAAAACGCTTAATGGAAGGTAAATAGTTCTTTTGCGCGTTTAAAAGGGTTCGGGTACATAAAGATTTAAACACTTAAAGACAATTGTCTTCCTAAGCACCGTTACTTTTAAACCTTATTGGGCAGCAGGTTTCTATATCCTCCACGCCACAATAAAAGCAGCCCGCTTTTTCCTTCTCGGAATAGTAAATCGTCTGGCACTACAAACTCCCGTGTTAGGTACCGGCTTTAATCCGCCGCTTATGGATAACATTTGACATTTTAGCAGAAGATTTAATATGTAAACAATTGAGCCAATGTCCTGGTTACTCTTAAATCCTTAGGATTTTTAGCTTCTTGGAGTTATTAAAAACAAAATTAACGTTTGTTGAACACCGCCAGTGCATCATAATATTAAAATGTATACTATGTTTACAATATTAGGAATGCCCACACTGTATTTTTGATTAAACAGAAACCCATGATTGACAATCACTTGCACAGACTACAAAAGGGCCCTGCTGCTTTCAACCAGTAAACAGACGCCTGACGCTCTGTGTTGACCTACAGCTTCAGGTTTCCTGCCTGCAGTGAGAATGCAATACACTGCCAACCAAACTGTGAAATAAAAGACGGGAAAATGTTTAAAATTTGGGTTTTTTTGGGGGATTTTACTTATGGCATTAAAATGTGTAATTATCCGTCGTGTCTATGCGGGTGTTCGGGGATGTGTTGCGGAGGAGGGGATGGCAATATTCGCTCGACTACTTCAATCAATATATTCAAATTGCAATTCTGAATTCATCACCGTCACATAGATCAATTCCTCTGCCTTCCCCTGATACTTTATAAATTACTGCGCCCAGATACCACACCAAAACATAGTTCAAGAAAATAATAGAATAATTGGACTGAAAAAGAAACCGTCTGTGGATGTGCCGTTATATTACAGAGGCCGCATTTAAAGCGTCTCTTTTGCATACAAGAGCATAAACTCCATGTACTCCTGTGTATGTGAGCATTTGGGAAGGAGACAGAGAGAAAGGGGAAATGGGTGGTGATGTGTGTGTATGCTTGTGAGCTGAGGATGGGGGTGGGGGGGGGGGGTGGTTGGTTAATCACCTGTGCAGAACGAATTCATTAGTCATGTTGATGGGTTGGTGTGAGGGAATTGGCCCGTGGGAGACATGAGCAGACAGCCAAAGTACTAACCACTATAACTGCCCTGCACTGAATTCAAAAGTTCTCTATTAGGGTCATGTGCCCCAGGATAACCAGTTAACATCTCTTAACAAACTTAATAGGAGCTTGGTTAATCACAATGTTATCGTGATTGGGAGAGAGGTTGAGGGGAATATGACCTTTTTATTTTGCACGCATGATTCAATTTCAAGTTAAACAGTAAATTGCTTAATTAAAATCAGTAAAACATTTAGGGCAGAATCTTAAATGTAGCCGTAAGTACACTTTGCTTTCACACTGGACATAACCAGAACCAGAAGGTTGCAGGTTTAAATCTCTGGAAATTACTTTACTGGAGTCACTTTAGTAATTATCCAGCCGTATAAATCAGTAAAAAGCGCAGATTAGTGTAGGTCTCTGCTATTTAATATGCATATTTAATAAGAACACTAATGTAAGAACACTGAAATTTACTTTCCTGATAAACAGTTGTCTCTGTGATATAGAAATGTTATTTTAGCCATAGGTTTCGAATAATTTGGAAGAATATTTCTCTATGCTGAATTAAATTACCTTTTACAAAGAATGTTGAAGTTAATAACCACCATTGCTGATGTTTAATATCTCTGCTTATTTGTCAGTTTAATTAGCGACAAGAAAACGACTGCACAAAATCTGCATTGTTCCTCGGGAAAATCCTCAACCCGCATACGCACATGCTTTCACTCAGAGGATTAGCTATGAAATAAACAACTAACCGGGCCTAGTATTCTAGCAATCGACATTTTCAACAGACTGGATATAAGATTCGGTCTACCCAAAGCCAATCAATTTAAGGCATAATTACTTTTCGTATTTACACGGGCATTTTAAGGTTCTGGTACGTTTAAAATCTTTGAGGGCGATTATGTACGCGGTGGACAATGGGGGAAAAAGTGACGGGTGGTCCAAAGGCGCTTAACGGAGCTACGTTTGTTATCGGAACAAAAAAATAAACACCAGAAAGGGAGCAAGCAGAAAGTCTGCCTAACAGTGGCGCGCCTAAAGATTGCATTAGAGCTGAAAAATCATTTGTCTCTACATTTGTGTTGAATTCCACACTCCATCTCAATGTATTTGGTTGGGTCAATAAAGCTGTGATCGATAAAGACGGCCATTTCATCTATCAATTATTCCGGTCCAGTGCTCCCTCCCATAGGAGCCTCCCTCATTCTCCACAGGGAGAGGGGGCAGGGGAACCAGGCAGAGGAAAGGGACGGGGGCAAAGAGCGAGAGTGGAGGCAGGAGGGAAAAGCAGGCTTGAACCAAACCGCATGCAGAACAAGGAGGCTTAGTATCGGCTTAAAGAGGAAAGGAGCCACCCTAGCAGTCAACCTCCCTGTCCACAGCATGTCTGCTCTCATTCGTAATCGCATGACATCAGCAGGGGGACGGGCTGCACACTCACCGGATGCCCTTACAGTGTCTGGTCATACAAAGGAACCCCTGCGGTTAATTATTAAACATCTGTGTATACAGGACATACAGGACATACAGGACAGCGCATTCTGCAACCTGCAACGGAATACCATTGTGGTGGGTAAAACACGTTTGCAGTTGAGTATACATAATACATGTGGCGCTCGTACACCCATCTGTATAAACAGACATTTTCACACAACATTAACCCATTTTGTGAATCAACCCAAATTGGGCACTAAGAGTTTACACAAGCTTCTAAGCCACTTACAAAAACTAGAGAGAATGTATAACCATGTATAACCGGCTATAAACCTGAGATGAAATACAGTGAGATGAAATACAGTGAGATGAAATACAGTGAGATGAAATACAGTGAGATGAAATACAGTGAGATGAATGTCCTAATACGGATTAGAGCATGATGTCATGGGACACATGAACGACATTGTGAAAGCGTGTATGAGAGAGCGAGAGAGAGAAAGAGAGAGAAAGAGAGAGCGAAGGAGAGAGAGACTCTGAGCAGCATGCTTTGCAGGATTTGACGGTCAAGTTATTATACCGTGTAGATGACCTGGTCTTTCTGTCACCCACAGTAAACTTTGGGTCTGCCAGAACAATACCACCAGACCAAGACAATACCATAAAAAGTACCAAAGATTTTCCAGGACCCTATGGACGCAGATTAATTGTTTCTCTTTAATGAAAATGGGAACGCACAGGAAATGACTGTGTTATCTGTGTGATTCAAATTCTTGAATTGGCAGTGAATGCCCTATCAGACAAAGCCGAAAGTGCATCAAAACAAAATATTTATACATTCATTTTCCATAACCGCTTATCTCATACAGGGTGGTGTGTGTGTCGAAGACACCCATCCCAGGGCAGGAGTATCCCACACAGTAACATACTCATACACAAAGCACAGGTATCACAAAGGCCCATCCACCTAACCCAGGCTTTGGAGAGTGGAATGAAAACCGGAGGACACGGAGGAACGACAAGATTGGCCCCTTCAATATTAAAACAAGACACAATAACAAAATGTAATGTAACGAGTCAAATTTTTTGTAGTGTAGGACATCCAATCAAGCCAATAAAGACCCTAAAGGTGTATATGGCACCCTGAAAATAAATTGAAATACATTTCATACTGACGTCGCAGGCACCAGAAAAGAAAACAAACCGCAGCACTAATTCAGAATTCTTTACTTGCGACAGGGTTAAGGCTAGGGGATTGTTCTCTCTGGTCGAGGGACACACAGAACCATCGCCTGCATTGTTCTCAAACCGAGCGAGGCTTACATGTGGCACTGTTACACAGAGAAAAGTGTAGTTTGAGGGTTTAAGTCGATTCACCTGTAATTTAATGCTATCATTTAGTACTATTTTATCATAAAAAATAAAAAAAACTCTCCTTTGTTGTTTGCTTAAAGGACATGAATCAATCAAGCCCATAAAGCCCTAAAAAATTTAACTGAGAGATAGAGAGAGGGCATGGACTCAACTCCACTCCTTTCCATTCCTAAATAAACTATATAATCAGGGTTGATCAGAAATCTCGGTTATTCTTTCTGAATCTGCCCGCAGTTAGTATTGAATTAGAAAGCATCCGCGGCGTTGACACCATCATCCCAGGCGATATAACTGAGTGAAGAGGCAGGGAAAAACATCACAGTTCTGCAGCAGTCGCCTCAGCCCTTTTCACCAACAACGAGCTAAGGTGGCCAGTCGATTTCTGCACTGTAAAAAGGTTCTTGTTACTTATTAAAACACTCACATACGACAGATTACAAGACTAAAGGTCAAGGAGGAGCCTTGAGGCAGAATTTAAAAAAAAACAAAACTGCTTGGGTAGAACCATTGGTGGAATTGAAACCCCTTGTATTCTCTCTGAAAATCAACAGTTGCTTTACACCTTTCTTATATTTTGAATATGAGGTTTGTAAAGCATGAATTACCCCAAAGCTGTCCTACTCCAAAGACCTCCCATTTTCAGCGCACCCTGCTCAAGAACGTGCATTGTGCTGTCCCGCGTTGCACAGACAACGCGTGGCGTCGCTATTGTCCAAAGGCGGAAATATGTGCTGCCTGAACAGCTGGGTGAGGACAGAGCTGGCTCTTGTACGTGTTTACGAGCCTGAGAAGTGCTATGCGGTGTGAACAAGGCTGCAAGGGCAAGGTGTGAGTACAAGGCAGGAGGTCAGGAGGAGGATGTGTGAGACAGGGAGGAATCCGTCAGAGCTGAACTGTGCCTGGCACCACAGCTGTCTTATCAGTGCCCCACTGCCACACAAGGATGGGCACACACACACACGCACGCACACATACACATACACATACACATACACACATGCACCCACACGCACACACACTCACAGGCATGCACACGCACGCACACACACTCACACACATACAGACACAAAGGCATGCACACACACGCACACATACACAAACACACACGTGCACACACACACACGCACACACACACAAACACACAGGCATGCACACATGCACACACACACATGCGCACACACGCGCACGCACGCACACACACATGCATGCACACACACACACATGCACACTCACACACACATATATACACACACACACAGGCATGCACACAAGCCCTCATGCACACACACAAGCATACCACCCACACACACACACACAAACAGACACACACTCGTACACACATAGGCACACACTGATGCAAAGAAACACACACACACACCCTTGATGAATGGTGACATATTAGGCTGTCATTGCAATAGTAATGATGATGTATCAAAACAAAGTCTTCAAAATATTGCACTTAGATAAGACCAAGTGCAGCTCACAGACAGTGCTGCACTCCGATCTCTGTTTGTGAGAAGTCGGAAATGGGAAGCGCTTGCGGCCTGTCAACTGGCTGGCTGTGAACATCATTCACACCTGGCACTAGCTGGTCTCTCATGCCGTATTTCAGATTTGTTGGGATATGGCTGCATTAGGAGTTACTCCAGAGACCGTTTGACAATAAATAAATAAAAGACAAAACATTTTTTTTAAAATTACAATTAAAACACATATACAGATTCTGGATCAGGCCCTTCCACCCCCGTCCACCTTTCAAAAATCCTCTTAAATGTCCTTTGTCCGGTGGCTCATTTTCCATAAAATGTTGGTTTAAAGATCAGTAAAAAAACAACAACAAAAAATGCGGAGACTGTAGCCGTATCACAGTTAAAACACATAGGATCTTTCCTTAATTTTGACTGATCAGTTATAGACTGTATTCATTTTTGCCCCTTTATATATTTCAGTGAGTAGCAAACTCAATAAGTAATGAAAATAAGAGACTCTCTCTTGAATTTGTAAGTGGACAAGTACAATAGCAGGTTTACTGAGAAGCAAGATCTTTGTTATAAATGCAATGGATTCAGGACTAGGGAATTTTGTTTTGAGGAGAGACAGGTAGAGGCAGGCTGGTGAAATGGTCGATACCCACTTTAATAATTGATAAGCCAGGGAGAAGGGTGGGAGAATGGCGGTTTGGCAGGGCTGCAGAGAACTGAGTCACTCCTCTGTGAGCAAAGGGAGGTGTGTCATAAACAGTCAGATACAGCGTTAGCGCTGGCGCGGCTAACTGAGTGGCGACAAGCTGGCACTTCTCTCTCTGGGTGGGAGACACCTGTTTTATCCGTGTGCCGTGGTGCCATTTCGTGTCGACATACGCTTCACTGTGGCCCGGCTAGTCACATCATTGGCTTTTCTGAAGGTTGCGGACTGAATGAGGTGTGCACTGTGCCTACATGAAGAATACCAACACCCCCCACCGCTTTGTGTGTATGCGTAAGAGTGTGTGATTGGGTTTCAGACTGCACATCTGCACTATACATTGTTAAGGCCGATCTGACTCGCTCTGAATCTGTATTGATTTCCTTTCCCCCAGCCTCTCCTTCCATCACTGGAGCAGCAACAGCATCCAGCCGCCCAGGATCCCCTCCCCACCCCCCTGCAACACCAGCATCCCCTCCCCACCCCCCTGCAACACCAGTAGCCCTCCCTGCAGCACATGCTTCGGAATGACTAACACGCACATGCTTACACATGCTGCATGCAGACAAAGGCGGCACGCGAGCGCACCTTCCGGTCTCGGCGCATTCTCACACTGACCCACGCTCTGACAAAGAGCCAACAGGGGCTAACACGTGAATGCAAAATGACTGGAAACTATTGGCACTGCCTACAATGAACCCGACATATAAAATCAAGTTGAACTCTTTAAGATGAACACTGACAAGTTTACAAATCAAACTAGTTCTTTGTATATAGTGAAAGTTGTTTGTATAATAGTAAATAGTGTGTCGGGTTCCAGTCTTAACCCTTTTTACAAAATCAACATTTCCATGACAGAATCAGTGTGAGAATAATAATAATACCTTAAAAATGTAATTATCTTTGTTCCCATTCCATCTATTAGCATATACAGCAAACAAAGGCTGACAAAAAGAAAACAAGTTGTTTTCTTTCAAGGCTTCGTCAGGTCATGTGGCACTAAGAGAATCAGTACAATCAAGGCGATAAAACCTATTGTCTATACCTAAAACACAACAGCATGTAGGCTGCAATATCTTTCTTTTGGGCTATGGGGTGATAGGTGTTTGTATATGTGTATGCATGTATGTGTGTGTGTGTATGAAGGTATGTTTGTATATGTGTATGTATGTGTATGTATGTATGTGCGTGTGCGTTTCATATTTCATAGCCTTATTACTTTTTCTAAAAAGGTACATTTTTTTAAGAAGTAATTGATGAAACTCCTTATTCAGGTTTTATACTAAACCACAAGGAGCATGCAAATGACCATTTTAAATAATTATAAGCTTTGTGTCACTGTAAGAACTAAGATTGCATCAGGACCTTAACAACAAGCTGCTAAGAGGGAAAATGACTGTGCTATTGAAACAGCTCTGGCTGTGCGTCTGTGCCTCCCACTGCTGCAGCTGCAACACAGGCTCTTACATCCACTGCCAACACCAATACTTTGTCTCAGGGGCAGACAATGGATCAGGTTACAATCTGCTACCACTAACACTGTATGGCCAAAACAGTCCACACCAATTGTCTTGTTGATGATATACAACGGCAAATTATTAATAATATATAATAATAGTTATCTGTATTACATGCACACGCACAAACACACACATATGCTGTACATACGACAGCTGGTGGTGTGGTGGCTTCACCAACAGGCGTGAATTTTACTGAATTGCTTCAGTAAAAGTCCATCTGTATAAGCGACTGAATTTAGAAACTGTGTAAGTCCCTATAGATAAAAGTGTCTGCTATGCAACTAAATTGTAGATATGTTGCGTGATTCATCGGGGAATGCTGAACTATAAAACCAGAGGAATTCTATTCCACCCTGATACATGCATGCATCGGTCTGGATAGTTAATTTAAGGCTCCTAGCGCTGAAATGCCGACTGTCTTATCCCTTTCTCCTTGCAGATAATCAGATGGGTCATCGCTTATTAAGGTCTGATAATGGCCTGTTTAATGGGTGATGTAAGCCAACTGTACCAAGGTCTAGACCTTAAAAAGGAGCAGGGCCCCAGCTACTAGATAACTGCATGCAGTCCTACAAAGGACACTTTTATAAATTTGAAAGATTATATTATTTTAATCAATCAAATCAATCAAATTTTATTTATCTAGCGTCTTTCATGCCAAGGCATTCCAAAGGGCTTCACAAAAAGATATATAGTAAATATATAGCAATACACAGTGAAATCAAACAATAAAACAATACTAACTACATAAACTAAATAAAACAATAAACTCTAAAATCATGTAAACCTGATATATAAGCAAAATAAGCCCCCCCCAAATAAAAAAATAAAAATAATATCCCGTAAAAGTTGGATTCAGTCATTCTACTTCAAAAACGGACAATGATTAATATTTGCAGTAGGTACATTGTACAGAAACTACGCAATGGCGTCTTCTAAAATACTCTAGAACGTAAAACTCAAGATTATTTTTATTAAACCATTAATATTATTGTTTTTATTGTTATTATCGTTAGTATTTAGCGTTAAGAGAGGCCTACATGTTATTGTATGTGTCGATAAAACAATGTAGCTGAAACCAAGTTCATATTTTCATCTTTTCCAACTTCAACCCTGTGACAAATGTAACAAATCCAGAAAGTTTTTTTTTTGGTAAAACTAAAAATAATGTTTTTTGTTTTTTTTTAGTTAAAACTAAAAATAATGTAAAATGGAAGAAATTAATTGTGAATGGTCTAATTTCCTTCCAAGAAGCAAGCTTTTATCCGATATCGGTTTTCATTGATTCCAAACTCAAGCTGTCCTATATAAAAATATACATTTTTTAAAACGATATGGTTAATGTAAGTAAAATACTGCGATAGTCAGCGTGTGCTGCGCAAACATTTTCTGAATATTTATTTACTTTAGTTATATTTATTTGTCATGCTTGGTCTTTGTTAGGTTCATTCAGTTAAACTTTATTCTGATTGCGGGCAATGCTAATGTGTAGAGCTATTTATGGATGCCTATATTTACAGGACCCAGAAAATACCCACGTGAAATTCGATGGAGTTGGGCTCAATTATTTATGTTCCATTTGTGTATAATAACCCATTCTTTTTCTTCTTCTTTTTTAACTTTATTTTAGCCGGAGTTCACTTTTTTTCATGCTCTCGTAGCGCAGACATAGATGTTAAACTAGATCTACAAATATGCTAAATAAATAAATAAACAAAATACACCTACACTTATGTGTAGGCTAAATTTAGTATTTAGTTTACCTTGAGCAGATTCGGAGCACAGAAGATACACTGCCATATTCTCGGCGTCATATCGGCCGAACAGACCAACAATAGCAATATTAGATGTATGTAATATAGATTTACACAGATACAAGATAAAAAACAGTATGTTGTGAGTAAAATGTACCCTAACCTAAAATTATATGTAAATAAAATGTACCTTAACCTACTTATGAACGAAAATGTTGATATCTGGTCGGTATGCGAATTCTATCAACAGGCCAAATCAGATTTCGGTATCAACATCCTCTTGTCTCCAACCCTGTCTGCCGAGCTCTTTCCCCGAAGCCAGAAAACATAACAAAACACAAACAGGCCGACGTTTCTGATCGATCGGTGCAAAATCTGCTTTGGGCTAAATAACACCCAGTTACATACTGCTAACATATATACCTACACACCAGTGGGTTTGTTTGTGTGCGTCTGTATGCTCGTCTGTACGTGTATTCAAGTTTGTATGAGTGTACATTTTCTATAGGCCTGTTGTTCTCGAGTCACTGCGACGTATTTGTTAATTTTTGTTGAACAGACGATTCTATTGAGAGGAATTTACATTCGGCAACTTTTCTTTCTAGGATCGAGCAAGTAGCAATTTCACAGGTATATTTGATTATGTAATCAATACAAATTTTGTGAAAGGGCTAATGTGAAAAGCAGAATCTCAATTATAATCGATCTGTCTCATCATATATGGTCTGATCATCATACTAACGATAAATTCCAGCGACTTTATAAAATAATCACACATGCTAAACTTACACCGGAAAGCCATTTTAAACACCTGCACAGGTCTACCAACATAATCCTTTTTGTATCTTTTATCCAAATGCTGGCCTTAATGCTGCAGAAACAGAAAACTGTTATTTTACAGTAATTATAATTTTTTATATATATATATATATATATATATATATATATATATATCAATTTAAACGCACGCATAACGTAATTTTTGTTCCAGACATGTAATAGTCACCAGGTTGTAGACACCCTTTCAATATAAACATTAATAAATAATAAACATTACTCAGACCATTGTTTTAAGGTTTAAGGTGGTTTATGGCCGTCCTGAAATGGTTATCTGAACATCCCTACCAGTTTTTGTCTCATATTAAACTTTACAAAGCATTGCATTCTCGCACAGGCGTGAAAAGGGGGAAGAAAAAAAACATGCGCCCGCAAACCAGTCAGTTTTTGTGCCCTAGAAGTGATAAGAGATGAGCAAAGGGAATTAATTATTAAGACGGATGGTCATCAATAGTCTAATTAATACTTATTTTAAAACCCAGATTTAAAATTTGCGTTAAATTAAGTTAAAAATGGTGGCGCTTACAGTTGGTTTAAAGGAACGGCGATTATAATAGACGATGAACTAATTCGCTGTACTTCTGTGATCATTAAGCTGAGGAGTGGTTGGGAAAAGTAGTTGACATGACTGTTTCTCACCTGCAGTAGTCCGGCCTGTACGAGAGAGAGTACGTTGCACCGCACCCAATATCAGATCACCCCCACATCAGCGCATCGATTCCAGGCAGACCGGTTGGCTGCACGGTGCGGTTAGTTATCGATTCCGGCCCCGTCTCATTTCTCCCACTTCAGACCAAGCCGAGCACACACCTCCGGCTTGTATATCGAGGCAGCATTCACACGCTCCAAAATCCGAAATTAATAACTCATTAATTTAAAGTACACGATGTAGGCCTTGTATATTTTCCAAAGGCGATGTTGGCACACGTTTTTGAATTTTTTGGCAAGCTGATAAATGTGTATTCTACTAGTTATAGGGTAGTGCTGATTCATTTATGCACAAACTCTACGAAGCAGGAAATTGAATGCAATGTTTTTGTGACGGAATAAATAAAGATCGTAGAAAAATGTTGAGAAACAGGGTAATTTATTCCCTCTTGGTATAAAATTATATATATATACACGTGTTATTTATTTATTTATTTATTTATTTAGCATTGCTATCTCTTGACATTATATCGCTCCTTATTATAATGTTTTTAATGGAAGCCGCCGATTTGAAGGATATGATCTCAGTGCACTTTGAATTGAGCTGAAAGTAAATAGTTCTCATTGGTTAAATCTAATATTAGACACTTGGTACTGTTTGACAAACAAGACATCTCATAAAATTTTACATGTCAAAACCCCCACAACCAAGCCCTTATCACTCCCTTGTCCAATCAACACTAAGCCTCAAATATTGGAGGCCAAAGTCATATGTTCTACACCCTAAGTCTTTTAGAAAAACTCTGGACTCCTGGTCAACTGACAATAATCAGTAATGGTCAATAGTTAACCATGATGCACTGTTGATACAGTTCATATGCAACTGTAGGCTATTAATAGATTAATAATTAATAGATAAATAGATTGTAAACACTAAATAACTATACTATTACCCTGGGTAAGGAATTCTACTGAAAGAGTAGTTAAATTTGTTTAATTTATCTCAGTTTTCATTTTTAAAGTGTGTTACATATCATTTGTGTTTTATGCGAAGTAATATGAAAAAAACCTTCAAGTCTAGTTTGTGCTGATGTCTGACAGCGTGGGCTTCTCTGGGTGGAAGTAGTACCATAGTCCCACCGAGTATTTCCAGGGGTTGCCGAGTTCTGTAGCAAGTTCATCAATACAAATGTTGAACAATGACGGAAAGAAACACAGTCTACCTCCAAGCCTCTGTTTGAAACCTGGTGTCCTTTGGGCAGACAACAATCCCGCCAGTTTCCGAGATATTTAACCTCTTCTAGCATTTATGCCCAGTGGAATAAGGACCTGAATGGCATTTTTATTGATCTATTAAATCCATAAAATGTGAAAATTCCCCTTTGTTTTGGGAAAGTTAGTGTAGAAGGGTAAAAAGGTGAAGGAGTTTAGTGAAAATCCAATGCATTGGGCTCAGTTAGGAGGGTCTGTAATGTCAATATTAACATAGAGTACTGGTACCACTGCTCACACAAAAGCTGCAGATTTTTGCTGGGGTCAAATCTGACGGCTTTTGTAAATATGGGGGGGGGGGGGGGGG
>JAOYSI010000111.1:0-12086 GCA_025775065.1 Hiodon alosoides | reverse complement strand
ATATGGCAGGGTTTGATAATGGGAATTCTTAAGCTATCTTGTTTTTAGGTAAAAGCAATCACAACGGCATGTTTAATCTGGACTGGGAGAAAATAACTGATGTACTGACTAGAAACAAAGAAATATAATAAGAGTAACAATAATAATAATAATAATAAGACTTAATTAAACTTTTATTTTATACAGTGGAAACGAACCGAGAAAGGTATTTACAGGAAATATTCACCTTATACACAATAATAATAATATAATAATTATTGTTGAGTGAAAACAGAAAATATGCATTATTTTAGTTGCCTTTTCGGGGTTGCATCTGTCAGTCACTTTCAACAGAACTGACAGATATATTAAGGCGTGAAGAAGATTAATTAGTCCGCATTTCTCACGGACACCAAGGTTTGCCCCCTCCCCCTTGCAGATGGGCAGAGGAGGCTCTTCTGTTAGTCTTAAACTCGATATCCACAATGAGAGTTTGAGGAAAATTGACCCAGCCAGTGGGGCACCTTATTACACCCGAGGTCATGGGCAGTCCTTGAAGCAACAAAATATACCTTTCTGCCATGTGATAGAGACAAACAGAATTAACCCTGAATCTTATTATCTAGACATGACCTCAAATGACCTCAAATGCCATGTCCCTCAGTGGAAATATTTACAATAAGTGTCCTTCCAATTTCCTTCTGGCAAATACCTTTCCCACAAGTAATCTTTTTCTTTTTTGTTCATTGGGTTTCCACGATAAATACACTTGTAATTTACAAAATTTGCTATGCAAAATTGGTCATATTTACAAGAAAATGCCATGCTTAATTTAAAAACAAAGAGCAGGAAATACGACTTTGGGCTATTACATTAGACCGCAGTCACTGTCTTCATTTTTTTGTAAATGCCCAAAATGTTATAAAGTACAAGTTATCTCTCTCGCCTAGAGATCCAAGAGTTTTTTGATGTCAACAAGTGCTTTACCTTTCAGGCATTGACCCTGAAGCTGGATCACATGAGGAAGGTAAACATTTCGGTGTTCACATTTAGCGATTTGTAGTGGTTGCCGTCACAATTTAAGGGCCTTGAGGTTACGCTAGGCCCTAGTGGGGCTCTGAGGAGAAAAATCAGCCAAGGACAGTCAAGGGAAAGACCAATATAGTTGCTGGATGGAGATTTTTTTCTTTTCTTTTTCCTAGTAAGCTATGTCAATAGTAATCAACGTGTCATGTGTAGACTTTTTATTTTATTTTAAATAAACAAAACATAAATACAATCTTTATTTTCTTTGTTTATGATAGTTTTAGTAATGATGGTAACATTTTATAGATTTTTTTTTTTTATTGATTTTTAAAGATTTTTAAGATTTCACTTTGATTTCAATTAGAGATCTGCTAGTAGGCTGACTTCGACTTCAGCTATGGAATTCTCAATTAGCAACGTAACTGAAGCTCTGAAAAATAAATGATGAAATATCAAATAAACAAATAATTCTGTATCAGTAGACTGCTGAATGTTGATTCTGAAACCCCCTCGGATTTACTCTTCAAATAACTGATGCCTTACAGTTAAGGCTTAAATTACATTAAAATGTTTTCACACGTCAGTAATTTTTAGATACCTGTTGGCTTCCCTGAGCCGTCATGTGGAACACAGGGTGAGGTACACAGGTTGAGTTACTGGCTCAGATCCGAAGAGGGGCACATCTGAGGGGCACAGACTGAATATTTTCTGTCCAAATGGATAAAATGTTAAATTGCGAGTCAAATCGGTTTTCTATAGAAAACTGATTATAATCAGTTATATAATAACAATAATAATAATAATAAGAAGAAGAAGAAGAAGAAGAATATTCCCTGCAACCAAGTGTCTTCAAAAAACATCGATGGGCCCAAACATTTAATCTTTATTTCTAATAAATCGACTATATGGAATGGAATACAATGCTCATTAATGTAGAGATACAAAACAAAAGCAGTATAGAGATCCAATCTTTTTCTTTTAAGCCCTGCTTAGGACATTTTCCTGGATAAAGTACATTAAACACAATGCTTTGTGCATGATCTGCCCTTATCTTGATTAAAAGTATTTATTAAATGGTCACAGAAACTATGGAAACCATCTTAAAATAATTACAATAACTGCACCAGTCACAGGAACGATTCTCAGAATCCATAAAGGCAATGGTCTTATCTAGTGGATTTAGAAGACATGTTATTGAATCCCAACAATCGGGGAAGTGAGCCTACCTAAAATAAAATTATTTTCAAAATGGACCGACTAAAATTCAGGATTATGTGAAAAAAAGAAATAGGAATAAGATGTCTGGAAGAGATTAATCAGATTGTGAGATTAGAGGGATATACATATAATATGTGTGTGTGTGTGTGCAACAGTAGGTGATGTGTTCCCGGGAAAGGAAAATAATTCAAAGATGTCTCTGGAAGTCAACATTATTTCCATGATAATCACCATCTTTAATACAGGTCACAATACATAATCTATAGAAAGAAACAATTATTCTATCACCCACCCACAATTATTTTTTGCCCATATAGCCCATAGCGATCCAGGGATTTAGCCCCTAATTTTCCTGTTTTCTGGTCACCTGCACATTGGTACTTAAGGTTAATTTATCCGTTGTTCTCTGTTCAATGAGCGGCCGGGTTATTATTTACCCCTGTTAATTTGTTTATAGTATACATGCCCCTTTTTGTCCTTGCTGTCAGTGGTCTTTCAAGTAATAAATAATAATTCATAATTCCAAGTATTGGGACCATTAGTGCAATATTGGAGAACAACCACAGAAGTTATGTTAACTATGTATGAATAGTATGAGTACAATTACAAATACAATTATTCACCTGACACTGCTCTAATGCTTTCTTCACAAAAACATTCAACTAAACGTATCTCTACGGTAAAAACTGCACTATATGGATAAACATTGGTGTCAATATGTAAGGCCGTTATAAGCATGGATCAAGAAAGTTATTTATGATGTAGTTCTGAGATCCACTTAATAGCTGCATTTTGAGGTTCCCTAACATCTATGGCCACGCAGCCTTTAACTAAAGTGTAATACCAAGTACCTTTTGACTACAAACACAGACAGACAAATAGATATAAGTTTCATTAAATTATTCTCTCCAGTACACCCATTCCCTAAACTTTTAAAAACATGTTTTAATTTAAATGAAATTGAAATATTGAATCAGCATCCCCATACATCAAGGGTATATTACAGACATGCTGGCCAAATTGCCACTATTTTGACTGTAAACATATTTTATATTACTCTTGGCAGTGTTAGTCCATTGTATGAAATGGCAACTGTCAGAATGACAGCAATTTATCAAAGTGATAAATGAGCATTGGTATCAGCGGCTTGATGATCAGTTAGCCTTAGTTTCTCATTACTATTATTCATACTGACATGTTGTCAATAATTATTATGGTTGGTTTACAGTCAATGTCTTTTTATAAACACTTTTTTTTTAATAGTGCTGAATATCTGCAGCAAAAAAAATAAAAAATAAAAAATAATAACTGAAACTAGACTTTGATTGACAACTCCCACCAATGTTTCAGCAGTTTTGCAAGTTAAACACGAAACATTGTTTGTTCATCCGCACTTTTCTGCGACACGAGGATCGTGCTGTACTTCACCCTCCAGATTAAATAATAGCAATAATAGATATAACCGTTGGGAACGTTTTGCACAACGGAGACGTCTTCAAACTTGCACATGTGCACACAACGCTCCTTCACAGTTGTAATCTCCTGACGGCACTGTGAGCAAACACGAAAGTTGAACGCAGCGAGTGAGTCTGATGAGCACCTGCCGACCGAGAAGCAGGCAAATTTCTCATTCGCCTACCTGTCAGCCCCGTTGGGTTCACACCTCACACAGGAAACCTTGAGAGGATGTCAGGAAACTGTGATAATTCAACCTTGGGCGGAAGAATAAAGCATTTTATTTCCCTGAAGGGTAAAGCAGTCAACTAACAAATAAATGCAAAACATTTGTACGTATTTTCTTTTTTCCCCCTCCCGTTTGCTTCGATGCCTGCGGAACAGATACAGCTCTGTGAGTAGCCCTGGCGCTCGCTTTTTGTATTTCTCTCAATCATTTCAGCGCCTGCTGAACGGGGAAGTGTGGAGTAAGCTTGAGAAAAGCGTGTAACAAAGTAACAAAGAGTAAGCTTAAAGAATGTATGTCAGCCATTTCAAAAACCAATGCATTTTAAAACTAATGTATTTTATATGCATATGTTTTTGACCTGTACATTATTTGGAGATGTGGTAATGTTTTCCTTTTGGGAGTCAAGCTTTGGGGAAAACCAAGAGAGGAAAGGAGAGAGAGAAAAAAAAAAAAAAAGTCGGAAAGGTTCCCAGACACGAAATGCTTTTCAACAGAGTAACACCTTCACCCCATCCGTCAGTGTTTTGGACTCTGAGGAGAGCTGTCTGGGGCTTTCAGACCCAGCCTTTTTTAACCGGGAACTGGGTCACCGCGAAAACACGGAGCGTCAATGCTAGGCCGAGATCCTGGCAACATGGGGTCATGACAGCTCACCGAGACAGACACGTTGTCATTCTTCCAGCTTCACAATTTTTTTTTTTTTTTTAAGCAGCCAGTTCCACTGCGTCAGAAACGGCAGCTCTCGCACATAAACTATAGCCGGGAGGGGCTGGCGCCACGGCCATGTGTGGCAGGTCAGACAACCACACAGTGTGCTCTGGGGGTCGTCAGCATGACGGAAAACAACAAGGCCAGAAAGGTTGTGGGCGGGTCGGTCCCCTCGTTATTGATCGAGCAGGGATTTTGGCAGCATGTGACCTGCAGGACGGGGGGGAGTAAAGTTAGCCTGTTTCTCTGAAGTGTTCTCTGTAGAAAATCTATAGGACTTCCTTCTAATTTTTTTAAATAGAAAATGTCTTTATTGGATGTGTGCAAAAACTAAAATAAACTGCCAGTACATTCTGGGACTTTCAACTGTCAGCATAGTACGACACAAATATTTTAAGTACAGCAAGAGTAGGACTGCGATATCCCCAATACTTAGTATCCTCTAGAGGAAGGCAGCAGTTATTTTTAAGTTTGTTGCATCTGAAACCATTTTTGGCAACTTCAGCCGCCAAGTTTGTTGCAATTGGCATGTAACTTTGTATTTGTACGGAGCTACATACTAAATATGATTATCCAGAGTTCAAACGCTGATTTCAGTTTAGCCTGCATTTCTTATCACGGATAATGACTCCGAGATGTCCCACAGTGGAACCAAGCCAGAGTACATGTGGCAAATTTTCCACCTGTACGGATGTTTTGACTGAGTGCGCATCTCTCCGTACGAGATTAAAAGAGTATTTAGCTAGCAGGCAGATGGAAAGTCACAGCATCAATTTTATAAATCAAAAATGTGATATTATGAAGTGGTATGGGGACAAAGTGAGAGAATATTGCTTATTGAGTGGAGGTGATCACCATCATGGCATATATACCCTAAATTTGGCATAAGCTACCGGTGGGTTTAAAGCTTTCACCAGCAGGACTCACACATACAATCAGCATCACTTTGGTGCTTGTCTTTAAATTTCAAACAAAAATAATTTAGATTACCTTAAGAAGCCTGGCTTAGGTAGCTTTTAATCCTGGTTTCTGATTCCTTCGGTTCCCCGTGCTTAAGCCGAAATGTTGTTATGATGTTGGTATCAAACAGGGAGCCTCATTGTTTAGAGCTCTGTGCATTAGTGTAACAGATTATAATCTGCAATCTAATAAGAAACCTATCATGTTAAGGATATTATTTTAACTTTCCATAATTGTGGCAAACAGGAAATTACATTATGGTCTTTGTTCCCTTTGGATTCCATTCAGAACGGAAACAAATAGACGCAGATAGCTTCACCCCCCTTATTTATTTATTAATTAATTAATTTATTTATTTATTTATTTATTTATTTATTTATACATATTTCAAAATAAACTCAATTATTAACTTATTTTATGATTTGTGTGTGCGTTTTTGTGTGATGAATGGTGTCATGGTATTGAATCTCTATATGTTAAAAGCACCACACCACAACAATTACCATTTAATGGAGAGATGTGACTAAACGTGACATACAAACTAGGATGTTTATGTTGCCACGGAGATTAAAAGCATATTCTAAACTGGCTAAAACACTGAGCACACAGGCAATGGTTTAAAAATAGAAATAGAAAATAAATTGAAAATACTGAGTTTACATACGTTTCTGCACACAGTAAAAATGTGCATGGGCCCTTGCAATAAAAATGTAAAGATTCTGTTTAAATAATGGGGATATCAGTATATGGGTTTCGACATCCATGGAAATGTGTTTTATATTAATTGTAGCACTAGTGGTGTCAGATGAACCAGGCAAGTACCATAATTGAAAATATACAAGAACTTGCTTGAAGGAATAATAAAAAGTAAAGGCCACGTGGGTGTTTTCAGAGCTTAGATGTACTGGGCAATTTTTTTTAAATCAAATTAATTTCAATTCCCAGCTCCCCCCTATACACACATCACTATGTCTGTTAATGCAGGAAGCCTGCTCAAGGGTGAGAATCCTGCCTGAGTAAGGCCAGGTTTCCGCAATGTGGTTTAGACGTAATGGGATGAATCGATGAAACAAGGAGGATATTGAATTAGACTGTGTAAGAAAAAGAGGAAGAAGAAGAAATCCAAGAGGGTTATTTCCGCTGTTTTGCGGAAGTACCTACAGACGTTATCCCACGACAATGGGGCCTGCTTGACTTTGGGTCCATTTATTATCTCTGCTTTAGTGGTGAGAAAGGTTTCCAGGAAAATCATGGCCCTGGAGTCCATCAAAAATCTTTAAAGAACACCTAAAACATTATAATTATCAGAATCTGCCCGATCAGAGTCCCAAAAATCTTCCTTTGTTTTACAAAAAATGTATTGCATTTAAATAAAAATTTACAAAATAATATTATGGCTTTTTCTATAGTGTTTAGCATGGCAATGATGATCTTACAATTAAATGATATTAAAAAGACCAGTGTCAAGTTAAATAGTTTATCCCTGTGTACAGCTGGCTATCCTTTCTAAAAGAAGTCTCTAACTCTATGAAACATTGAAAAAAATGCTTCAATTTGAACATAAATTAAAAAATCAAATAATCAAGTTCAACATTTGAGTAATTCAATTTGAGACATTTTTGTTTTTTGCAGTCCTTTAGCTATTATAATGAAAAATCGGCAAACAGCATGAAGTGTCTCATCGTGTTTGAGTACATACAACTCTTTAGACAGTCTGATGGATAGTGTGTGCAATTATAAATTTTTGTCTATCATTCACTAGTCGACAGTTATTTACATGAATGTGAATTTCCTTTGATCATTGACTGCATACATAGCGATCTCATTGTTTTGTTTTTTGGCAATTAAAAATGCATTTCTCTTCCTCCCACACACACAAGCATATTGCCTTGAGAACCAAAACTAGGTATGAACCAAATCCCTAATGTAAAATCTTTCAAATGGTAAAAATCGACTTCAAAGTCTTATTTCATCCGTCTCAAAACATGTATGTTCAAACTACCACGGCCAAACACTGCTCAACCCTCAGATACTCGCTTCAAGTCAATAAACTGATGAGACTGAGTAATGAGGCCTTCAAAGAGGGCCTGGTCTGAGGATGCTGACCGGCGGAGACTATACTTTCTTCTCCCCTTTCTTACCATGAACTCGGTTATTTATTAATTTAGCCCCGCGCCCTTATTAATCTCGCAGTCTTTTCATTTAATATTCTGAATGTGATTTCTGAAGGAATCAGCAGCTTATTCACCGAGCCCTGCAAGTTTCTGAAGGTGCGGATGGATTACAGGCAATCACCAGCAGAGAGGCATTGAAAGGGAGGGTTGCTGACCATGATGTATTTTTTTCCCCCCTTATCTTACCACTAGACCCTGCAGTTCCTTCAGAGCCCTTTAAAACTAAATGGGAACGCGCATAGAGGAGGGCTGATTAATTTGGCATTCTGCTCCCACTGCAGCTTACATGTTAAACATGGAATTATTAGATCACAGCGAAGACAAGGCATCCTTTCCACTTGAGACTAAAGGAGAAGCGGCGGCCCGTAACCTCCAAATGAGATATCATAAATGCGCAAATAAAACTCAAGCACTCATTCAAAATTGAGGAAAGCAATTAAAAAAGAACTTGAAATTCTTGAAGATTATGAATTACAGCCATCCATTATGTCCATTATATATCTTGGACTTGGAGTAGAGATATTTTAATTCATTTCACCCGGGATCAAGCCACTAGGAACTGGCAATTGTTCCCAGATGAAGTGCTCTTGGACAATGCAATGAATCTTAGGAAAAACAATAATTAAAATATGGATTCATTTTTAGACTGTACGTTTCTGTCCGCTCAGTCACTGAGAGAACTCACGGCTGAAATATTACAACCCACAGTGAACGACAGCTAGGCTGTCGTCACCAATGCTTTGTTTAGAGTGTCACACACAGTTTTTGATTGGGTGACAAAATACAAATCATTTGCATAACCACAGCGCGATGCAATGTGCCCCAAGTTGTTTTCTGAAATGCGCTGTGATTGATTTATCGAAATTTCTCTCCGGCTTGATCAGCATTCTATATGGATGCGATGGACGTGTCACTTTGCATTGAGCTGCATCTGTATGCAGACTTTACAATGCTAATTCTGAAACAGATGGAGCACATTGCGGGAAATGGAATTTGTCAGGTCCTTACAAAGCCCGGGTATAGAAACACCAAGAGCACACGTCAAGGGGCCACACTCACATTTGGCTAATGAGAGCAGCAGTGAGACGCCTGACCTAGTATCAGCCAAAAATCTCAGAAGCTGACCTAGTATCAGCCAAAAATCTCAGAAGCTGACCTGATGTCAGCCAAAATCAAAATTAAGTCTCCTGCTTCTTTCTTACTATGACTCAGATTATATTATTTGGCAGGAGTATTTTTTATTTTATTTTAATTTGACGAATTATCATGGTTTCACAGAGGTTAGCATAAATGCCTCACAGTGTCTGGGTCACTGTCACCGTCTGTGTGGAATGGAAGGTCTTGTTCTTCCTTGTACTTCCTTGGTTTCCTTCCACAGCATTAGGTGGACTGGAAACTGCTAAACAGGTCCTGGGTGAAGGTGTGGCTGTTTCGGTTAGTCTGCTTTGCATAGGACTGGCGTTCCGCCCCATGTTGGATGAGCGGTTCTGGAAAATTTATGAATCAATAAATGTTTCACTTGGAGCATTGTGGACATTGTTCCAACATTTCTCTTCATTAACGATATTTCAAGAATGGTATTCAAATTGTGTGTATTTTTATTCTCAACCACCTTTTTAAAATTAATTATTAAGAAGCAAAATAAAGCCAACGTTAAAGGCAAAAAAACAACAACATTTCCCTCCATATTAATTCATATAAACCTTAAATTAGAGCTTGTGATAAAAAATGGCAGTGCAAGGAAAGAATAGATGTATATGTGTGGGAATTTTCACAAAGTAAATCAATTATAGCACACACAAATGAGCTATGGCAACCATCCAAATTATATTATGGAGCTATAAAAAAATATGAATACCAACACAAAAGATTGTGACATAATATAACAGTGCTCTACAGATATGAGGGTGCATTTTAATGTTGTCTAACTTATGGAACATTGCACATAAATCTGCATATGCCCTCTGGCACAGCTTGGAAACTACTTAAAAACAAATATAATGGCGGGGGGCTCAAACAGCTTATAGAGTCAGAGCACCCTGTGTGCAACACATACATTTCTCGGCAAAAAAGGAAAAATAACAAGACATGAAATATGGAAAGTGATATTAAAGTCTGCTCATAAGAAGCCCCTTTTTTGCATTGCAAATCATCCTTAGCAACGCCGTCTTTGAGCCACCATTTTTTTTTATTTTTTGTCAATTAAAGCTCAAAATATAAAGCTCATAATGATATAACTATAACGCAAAACTGACATCAAGGGGATGTTGTACCCTTGCTTTCACATTGTTTTGTTTACCAAGCAACTTGCGACTTGCGACTCCACGCCACTGTAAGGAACATATGACATATGAAGGTTTGCATGAATAAAACCAGGATGCTAACGCTCTGAGGAACCCATGCTAACCGCCAAGCCACGCCAAGCAACTGATCATAACACTCGTGTTATTGCTGGTTACAGTAATGAAAATAACCACTGCTAAATTATATTCTGGAATGAAGTCGTATAAAACAAAGTATACCATTGGTTTGCAGCGTAGAACAGCGGCAAAGAAGCAAGACCTTCACTTTTAACTAACCTTTTTCAAATGCATACTCACAAACTACAATTAAATGTCCACTTTCAATCAAAAGGAGGGACCTTATTAGTAAAAATCAAGCACAAGACAGTGAGTGCCCTGGGGAAATAAATACTGATAAGCCCTTGGAATCACACAAAGGAGGTGATGTTTTGTTTTTCTTTCGCTCCAATATCATGCTGTAAAAAGCAGTATATAATAATAATAATAACTGTAAATGGAATGAAACGGTTTGGTCCATTGTTATGGGATCATCAATCTTTCATATTGCCGTTGCATTCAATTCTCTTGCTCTTTAAAATATTCAGATTGAAATGTCTGTTTACTCCATCGGAAGTAAACTGTTATCATTAAGAATTGTCCGGTGCAGTTCGTAATATCAATAAAAGCCTAATGCAGCAGGTGTGCCTGTTGTAAGCCCATACTTTTAAGACGAAATAAATGCATATATCCTTGTGCATGTTCCAGAAATATTAAAGATAACCAAATAAGTAAAGGCACAGAAGCATGGGGGAAAAAAAACATATCTTCTTAAGCTCCCTCTTAATGTAATGAGGTCAAGCTTTCAAATCTAGCATAAATCAATTGAAATCAAAATACAACCCACGCAAAAGAAAGGTTGCTTAACGGTTCACAGGGATGTCAGAGTAACAAATAGCTGCTCTTTCTTCTCTTTGTTTTGTTATTATTTACCTGCAAGATAAGCACAGGCAGGCTGCATCTTATAGGAGCTTTAATCTGGAGAATGTTCTCGCCATGTGTAGCAGGACATTAACTATTCAAGATATAGCCAGACCTAAAAGCAAAGGAAGAGTGATGATCTTGATCATTTTCATCATCCGAGCTGGGCTTTGTTAGAGTAGTTACGTTGGCTTGCTCTAAGCGATGCCTCGTTGTTTTGTTTAGAAGTTTAAGCAAAACGTTAAATAAAAAAATTAATAAAAACCGTCTCCACTTTCTTAACATTGTCTTCAAGTCTGTGTAGCTATATGAATAATATTCTTGTTTCTTGCTTTACAACTTTAGTGATAAGATACACATCAAATACTTGTTTTTACTAGAGCTACAGGATGAATTCTTGTTTTGACCACGGATCCATGTTGTATTGTAAAGACTTTTCCTAAAATTTTGAATGAGCTATGGAAGCGAATAGGTCAGTATTATTACGTTTTAATAAATGCACAACAGACATCTGTAAGAATATCGACATGTCAAGCGGTCTTCTCACCTTTTACATAAGTGTTTACGTTCCCTGCATGCATTTAGCTATTTAGGCTTCCAATTCAACCACAGATGTGAACACACTTAGGTTTTCTCGAATCTCAAGTGTGAACACATTTTTGAGGTGTCACTGGACCAGTCCATTAAGGGTGACTGTGGTCTAAGTGACAAAATTTGGCAGGCACCCAAAGGACACGGCAATGGCCACTCTCAAGCTTACACCTGAGTTTGTTCTCATTGAGCAAACCACAGTCCGGTGGTATACACACTATAACTCTACATGAATATGTTTTTTTTTTTCATTATAATTTGGTTATTTCTGGGAGTTTATTTTTTGACACACATTTATGTTTTGTTTCATTTGGCTGAAAAAGTATTGTTTTTCTTTTTATTATTATTTTGTAACTAAAAATATGTAGTTTTTGGTAGAACCTGTATCTGTTCTCTTGGGGGGGGGGGGGGGGGGGGTTAAAAAAGGCCAATATTTTGAGATTTTGTTAAAAAAGGATTGAAAGTGATTAAAAAAAAAAATAAAGG
>JAOYSI010000109.1:0-10844 GCA_025775065.1 Hiodon alosoides | reverse complement strand
CCAAAAGATCCCCCCCCCCCCTCCCCCCCCGATTATCCATCCCAGGCTTCCGGGAATGTGGATTTCCTCCAAATCCAGTGCATGTTGGGTGATTGCGTTCACAGGGGCGTTGCTCTTCCCCATTGATGCCTCCCCCTCCTCGCCAGCATTAGGTGGGCTAGGAAGTGTCTTGCTTTGGAGGCTCTTTCCTGCCGTTCTGGAGCGGGGGGGAGTCAGAGGTCTTTGCCGTCTTTCTCGGGGGGCTCTGCTCAGTCAGTTCGTGCAACGAGGGCTCGTTGTACATTGCAACTGTGGGCAGGAAGGGGGAACAAAGGACCAGACATTTTTCATTCACCTATCAAACGCCATTCCCAAGGACTTACACAGCAACACGTATAGCTTGGCACTGAGTAAATCCTGATCACAGATCCTGACACAAAGTCACATAGGTTTGCTCTATAAAATAAATCTTCATCACTTTTTACAAGGGCAAAATTTTTGATGTTAAAAATGAACATGCCTAGCACTTATCAGTAAGCCATCTGGAACATTGTTTTCTTGTCCCGATAACTACTGACTGTTTCCAAAAAAGAAGAGTAAAAAAATAAAATCAGAATGTACACAACATGACCAAAAGTATGTGGACACCAACATCATGGACATTAATGTGGAGTTTTTACAGCAATAACAGCCTCTACTGTTCTGGGAAGGCTTTCCACTAAATTTTGGAAACATTGCTGCAGGGACTTGATTCCATTCAGCCATGAGAGCCATTAGTGAGGTCAGGCACAGATGTTAGTTTTGATTAGGCCCGGCTCGCAGTCGGCATACCCATTCAGCCAAAAGGTGTTCGATGGGGTTGAGGTCAGGGCTCTGTGCAGGCCAGTCAAGTTCTTCCAAACCGATCTCAATAAACCATTTCTGTATGATGCACTTTGTGCATGGTGGCATTGTCATACTGAAGCAGAAAGAGGCCTTCTCCCAACTGTACATTACCCGAGCATGCACTTGGTATTGGTAATAGTAGGGTTTTTTTTTTTTAACCCATTTCATAAAACTACTGAAAAGCAGTTATTGGGCTGACATTGCTTCCAGAGGCAGTTTGGACCCTGTGAATGCTGCAACCAATGAAAGGAAATTTTTGCACGCTACGTGCTTTAGCTCTCAGCCCTGTTCTGTGAGCTTGTGTGGCCTACCACTTAGAGGCTGAGCTGTTGTTGCTCCTAGACGATTCCCCTTCACAATGACAGCACTTACTGTTGACTGGGCAGCTCTATCAGAGCAGAAATTGACTTGTTGGCATCCTACGACGGTGCCACATTGAAAGTCACTTAGCTCTTCAGTACAGACCATTCAACTGCCAATTGTCGTTTGCTCGATTTTATACATTACATTTTATATATCGTCAGAAACAGGTGTGGCCACATTTTTTGAAGAGGTGTCCACATAATTTCGGCCAAGCAGTGTACCCTAATTTAAAGGTGCTTGAAAGGGCTTTATTAATAGTTACTGAAATTTTTAAACATTGTCACTCCAGATGTGACAGGCTATTGGGTGATTTGGAATGTAGTCATGGTAGAGGCAAAGCAGGAGGAGAGAGTGTATTGGGAATAGAGGGGGAAAGTCTATACGTTGAGATGAATGGAATGTAAAGCCATAGACTGTGGACGTTTTAGCTATGGCTACCACAGACATTTTGCTAATTTGTGGCAAAATGTTCTATAGGAAATTTATTTAGGAAAATTAAACATGACTGTGACCAGTTGAAATGTGTGATGCCTACGCTCATTACAATGTCAGTCTTGCTGTTTGGAAAAGTAACTACAATCGTGGATTCTTCTCATCAACAATTTCAATACTTAGGTCACTGAATGTAAACATTGGTTTGTACACAATGGAGTAAATCTATACTAAAAGATACACATGGATATACAAACTCTAGAATGGTTAGTCAGGTCTGAAGAAATAAAACCAGTGGCATACCATCAATGACTTTGGGAACAAAGTGGCCAGCGCCTTTGGTCTTCTTGACCCGGTTGCCCTTCATGACCTGTCCGTCCCGATTGATGCCAATATACCAGGAGCGACCCGACTGGCTCTGACGATAGAGCATGGAGGAGTAGGTCACGTAGTAGTTCTCAAAAACGCTTTCCTTGAACTTGCATTCAGGTGTGAAGTGTTCCTGGAGAAGAGACGCACACACACACACACACACACACACACACACACACACACACACATAGCCAGAAGCTCACATCAATTTCTAGCAATCAATAGAATGGGATTTTAATTCAGGTTCCATTAAAAACAGAACTGGAGCTATTTCTGTCAGTTCATTGAATTTACAGAGAATTGCAATATCATACGTTATTATTTATGCTTAAATTTACTAACTCAATCTGAGAAGAATGAAAAATAAGGCTTGCATCTTACTGTGACCAAAACAAAAGAAATTTGATATCTAAAATATATAATAAAATAAATCAATATGTATATATAATAATTATAATATAATATAATGTAAAAGCTCTCTTGAATATCATATTTCAAATTGCAATTGTCTCAAACCACATATGTTAAAAATCTATCAATTATTCAATTATTTAATTATTTCTTAATGTGCTTTATGCATAACATTTTTTACTTAAAATGGAAAGTAAATTATGGAATAAAGTATATAACACATAAGTGAAATTGAAAAAGAAAATGAAATACTATCGTATTGTTTTTCCATACTTCTAGTAACTGCCACTGCCGCAAAACTCGCCTTTTCCTCGCACGACCACTCTTCTCCTCATAGCTCCACATAGCTGCCTCTACCCCTCTACCCCTCTACCCCAAGCTGCCTTTAGAGAAGACTGTGCCCATGCCGTTGTTGGTTTTTACATAGCCTCCCTTTGTCACGGGACAAATCAATCCACTGGACAGATTCAGGGTAACTAAAGTGCTGACCATTGAGGTTTCTTTATTTTTATGTGTCCTTCTACTGACAGACTGCGCAGGTTCATGTCAGAAGGTCCTGCGCTTCCTTCTGTCTTCTAAATATTCCCAGCGTCTGAGGGAGAGGTTACATTACAATGCCAGTGTGAGAAAGATGTGCCCTCCTATTTTTTACTGCTTAAGCAAGAAATACTCTCCCAAGTAGTTTACCACACTTGTCTCTCTACAGTTTACATGTCTATGTGCAAACCGCAAAACCTCCAAGCCATTCAATGTTTTTTATCCACGGATTTATTTGGCACTCCTATGATTTCACCAGGAGAGATGTTTAAACAGTTTATTGGTGGATTCCCAGGAAAAATTTATGGAAGGCAGAGATATGGGCGGGGGACAGATACAGAGACACTCAGAAAACTGGATGAGCGAACCCCAGTACACTCTGTGGGCTTGATTCCCCTAATTACACAAGTGATTTTTCTAACCACAGGATCTTCTCAGAAATTTTTAATCTTAAGTTACTTGCACAAAAAATTTGTAACATGCAAAATTTTCTTTCCTCATTCACATTTTAGCTGAAAGTGGGGATTCTGTCCGGGCTTTTATTGATTTGGTCATAGATTGATTTAGAGGAAAGATGGCTTAAAGGCAAGTGGATGATGGAGATCTGGTTTTATAACCTTTCCTTTAACATCTGGCCTCAGACAGCTGGAAAAGCCAATTGATGTCTGAACCAGAAATGGCATCCATCAGGTAATTAAGACTGCAGGATGTGAAGTTCGCTGTGACCAAACTGTAAAATACTGGATTTTATGAGTGCATGGGGTCTTTTTTCATCCACCAAGCAAGGACTGTTAAAAAAGCAAAAAAGATTTTAAAAACACTCATGACGCATCAGCCAACCTCATTCCCCTTTGAGTCGCTCTGCAAATTCAATTCAGACAAAAGTAGGCGGGAGGGCAGGGGATTTTCAGCCTTCGTGGACAGAATCAGGAGGCGGAAAAATACTCTGCTTGTCTTGCGGAGCAGTATCCCCCCCGCCCCACTCCTCCTCCTCGTCTTACTCCTCCTCACCCCCTCTACTCTTGAACCATGAGCGTCTTATTGCATCCACTCAGCATGCCACTGTCAACAATGCTCCGTTATGGGATAAGTGCCTCTTTCTGAAAGAGTCATTTCTTCCTGTTTTCATCACCACTCATGTGTTCCTCCCGGAAACAAATGATAGTAAACACATACAATTGTGAACAGAATAAAGAGTGTGTATGTTAAAATGTGCTGCCCATATTAAAATGTATATTATTTGTTTCCACTTCCATTTACTTCCAGTAGTAGAGTCCATCAGACACCATGATTACACCGCTTACAAATAACTGTGCAATGTACGACAGCATAATTAAGAATAATACAGTTTTACCATTAAATATGATTAGGTAAAAAAAAAAAAGGTAAAAACACTAAAACATTCAAACAAGAAAAATTTTCAATGACATTCATTTTGAGGAATTCCAATTGCAAAAACATTGAAGCATATCACTGGCTAAGTATTATTATAGTAGAAACATCCCTTATTATTCTGAACCTATTTATCATCCTTTCCTGGTTAATTTGAATTCAATGGTGAACGATCACTAAGCCATTATTGTAACTTGTTCAGGTGTGGAGTCATAGCCATGCATGTCAAGGTCTTAAGCGAGTCACGGGTGAGTCACGGGTGTTTTGCAAAACTGTTCATTTGTGTCCCTGTAATTTCAAGAAGGGGGCATTGAGGTGGCTCAGTGGTTAAAGCTTTAGCCTTCAGGTTTCAATCTCCATTGTATCCTTAAACTTTAAAACTTTGAGCCATATAAATTGTAAGTTGCATATTACATAATAATAATAATAATAATAATAATAATAATAATAATAATAATAATAACAATAATAACAATAATAAAGATTTAAGATCACTAATCATAGTATTTGTTGAAGGGTACAAACTTTAATAAGAGTTTTTATTGTTGTTTTGTCTTCTCGGCAATGACACTGAATGATTCAGGATTATGTTGAAATGGGAAATGGCATTTCCTGCCAACTGTGTTGGCTACATTACATTATTAAGTTTCTTAGCAGACAGCCTTATCTAGGATGACATTAAATTTCTAGAGCTTGCAACTGATTTGAAGCTCTCCTCCAGGGTATGACAGAAATATCCCAGCCAGGTATAAAAACCAACAACCCACAGGCCTGGAGTCTAGTGCTTTGAGCACAACAGTACCTCACATTTTCATTTAATACAGCCTTTGATCCTTGTTACCGGAAATTAATGCGTCACAACTAGCTAACATCACTTGTCAATATCAGAACAGCAGGGGGCAGACTGGCACACCACCTTCCCACAGGTCTAGCATAAGCACTCTGATATTTTATGCCTTGTGCTATATTAGCCCAGCTTTCAAATCCTCCCATCAAAATCTCACGGAAAAGCCTCTTCCCTGTGCTCTATGAGTCGGGGAAATACCTGGCATTCAGAACATCAGACAGATGTACAGTGGTACAATACAGTACATAAGCAGAAAAGACTGCCGAATATAAGCAGAGACATTATGCATGATATAAAAAAATCATCTGAAATATGTTGCCAATCCGGCTTTGGCATTCCACATAGAGATTTTGATGGGAGGGGGGAGGGGGTTTGCTGACACCAGCATGTTTATAATCCCAGCTCTCCATCCACCCACGCTCTTTGTTTTGACGTCTGATGCACTGACAAGACAAAAAACCCATCCATGGCAGGCAGGCCGGGAGTGGTGGCAGGTAAGCTTTTTAGGTATTTATTTCCCCTTGAGTGACACAGTTGGACGGACAGACGGATGTGGGGAGGGATGAAGAACAGATTGGAATCAGACAGTTGGTCAGGTTGTTGGGAATGGTGAAAGAGAGGTAGAGAGAGAGATTAAGTCTATAAACCTGGAAATGGATCGCACGCACACACACACACACACACACACACACACACACACACAGACACCAACAACACACTCACACACGCACACTCCACTTTGATGTTGGCAAACGGCTGGCGGCACTGCGGTGGATCGAGTCTCAGACTGACAGGATATGATGGAGGCGCAAAAGGTCAACTAGGGTTCAAGTCTGATGAAAACGTCAGCAGTCTATCATTCTGTGATGTTTTCATTTAAGGGCCTTGGTAAAAAGTCAGTCAGCAGCATTCCATTAAACTGCACAGGTTCCTCTAACTGTGGGAGACTCTTATGTTTCTGCTCCTCTCTGTCTGTAGTTATACCTGTGGGTCTCTGCTGTAGTGTTGTCCAACCCCTCTATAATTTCAGCCATGGACATTCCATGAGTTCTGCAACTCAACCACAGTTAAATGACTACAGAAGACAGGACACCCTTTCACTTAAAGACACACACCGAGAAGCATAATATTTAGCTTGGTATATGCGTATGTTCATACTGCTTGTCTACAGGTGAGAAGAAGATGATGGAGTAACAAGGAAGGGCTTCTTCAGTCGGCAAATCCCATTGGCACCCATAGCGCTGTGATGCCAGAAGCATCATCAGGATTTTGTATGGTAAAAAATCCTTGAGGACTTTATTTGTTTATATACATATTTTTGTAGCGTTCGATTGAAATGAAGCTCTTGGCCAACAGAGTCTCTTTCCTGCCTCATTATCATCGGCAAAGCCAGAAACATTTATTTAACAAGTAAGCTTTCAGAAATCATATGGAATTATGGAGCAAAAGAAAAAGGATACATGAATCTATATGACTGCAGTGATTTGCTATTTTTATTTTGAGTTCAAAAATTACTGAGACAGTTTAACTCTCCACTAAATCATGCCATTCTATGACAAGGAATTTCTCTCTCTCTCTGGAAAAGCTTCATGGGCATAACATATTTTTCTCAATACTCAAGAACAAAGATTAAATTATACTGAAAAATAAAATAAACAGAAAAAGACATGATGTAGCCCTTGGTTCTGTTCTTTGTAGACACTCACTGTCCCTCAGCCTGTGCAAGGCGACTATGTACTGGGCTGCCAGCAGGGCTGTGGGTCCTCTCTCTCTCCTTTTTTTTTTTTTTTGTCAGTCAGACTTGACTGGATTTAGTCTCATGTATGCACAAACAGAAGCAACAGGCACGAATCTGCCCTGACAGTGAAAAGGAGGTAACTGTCGATATCCCCTTTTGTTGCCAAACTAGGATGTCTGATTGTGTTCCGTTTCCTCCTTTGAGTTCTCTTGGTCTTTCACCACTTTACCTCCTCGTCCTGTCTCCTTTCACCCCTTCCTTTCCCCTTCCTGTGTCTCCTTTCACCCCTTCCTTTCCTCTTCCTGTGTCTCCTTTCACCCCTTCCTTTCCTCTTCCTGTGCCTTCTTTCACCCCTTCCTTTCCTCTTCCTGTGTCTCCTTTCACCCCTTCCTTTCCTCTTCCTGTGCCTTCTTTCACCCCTTCCTTTCCTCTTCCTGTGTCTCCTTTCACCCCTTCCTTTCCTCTTCCTGTGTCTCCTTTCACCCCTTCCTTTCCTCTTCCTGTACCTTCTTTCACCCCTTCCTTTCCTCTTCCTGTGTCTCCTTTCACTCCTTCCGTTCCTCTTCCTGTGTCTCCTTTCACCCCTTCCTTTCCTCTTCCTGTGTCTCCTTTCACCCCTTCCTTAGCTCTTCCTGTGTCTCTTTCCACCCCTTCCTTTCCTTTTACTGTGTCTCCATTCACCCCTTCCTTTCCTCTTCCTTTGCCTTCTCTCACCCCTTCCTTTCCTCTTCCTGTGACTCTTTTCACCCCTTCCTTTCCTCTTCCTGTGTCTCCTTTCACCCCTTCCTTTCCTCTTCCTTTGCCTTCTCTCACCCCTTCCTTTCCTCTTCCTGTGTCTCTTTTCACCCCTTCCTTTCCTCTTCCTGTGTTTCTTTTCACCCCTTCCTTTCCTCTTCCTGTGTCTCTTTTAACCCCTTCCTTTCCTCTTCCTGTGTTTCTTTTCACCCCTTCCTTTCCTCTTCCTGTGTCTCTTTTCACCCCTTCCTTTCCTTTCCTGTGTTTCCTTTCACCCCTTCCTTTCCTCTTCCTGTGCCTTCTTTCACCCCTTCCTTTCCTCTTCCTGTGTCTCTTTTCACCCCTTCCTTTCCTCTTCCTGTGTCTCTTCTCTCCTGTTATGCTTCCCTCCTTTCATCCTTTGCTGTCTTCCTCAGTTAAAATGTAAAAAAGAAAAATATTTTTATGTGAGGCATTCCATGATCTTTTGATTTGTAAAAGAAAGTTTTGAAAAAAAATTGGGAATTTTAATACTGATCTGGGGATTTTTTTGGCCCAAATGTCTTATTATTGGTTTTACTAAAGCCTTTTAGCTGGAATGATTAATATAAAGTATATAAGGGTCTCTAGAGTGGTTAAGTTGATAAAGGCACTTGAATGCAGAATGAGCCCTATAAGCTAGAGTTAGCTGATTTGAATCCAGCTCATGTCATTAGCCCTTTGTGACTGGGAAAGCACAGCGGCAGGGCACAACTGGCATAGCGCTGCCTGGGCTGAGGTGAGTTAAATCAACTTCCTGGGCACCTGCAGGCTAGTAGTACCATCGAGAGGGACATGCCTCTCCTCCGTTCAGCACTGGACACTATTGTGCGGGCTGTGTGGAAAAGAGACAGGTAGCTTGAAGGCGACAAAGATTGAATTAAACTAGCTGTTCTTACACACTCTCCCTGAGTGTAGTGTCAAAAGGCTGACAAAAATGATCACAATTCCAAATTGAGGGGAAAAATTATGAAAAATAATTGTCCCAAAAAAATGACAAAATTAATACTCAAAATAAGGATAGTGAAAGTATTTGCTTCTCTCTCACTGCTTTGGGGGTGGGGAGGGGGGCGGGGGGGGTCCAGAGGGCACATCAATAAAGTGGGTCATGACGGGACAGCGCACTATTTTTATCACAGTGCAATTTTTAAGAGTTGCTCACAGGTAGTAAAGCTGTGTCGCTTGAGAAAACAGACCAATGACAATGAGTTTCCCTCCCTATTAACCTCGCTCCAAAGATGCCCCTGAGAGAACCCCCAGCCCCCACCCCACCCCACCTCCTTGCTTCTCATTGTGGCATAGAGGAGAGAGAGAGATGGGTCAACACAGAGAACCGTGTCCTGAATCATACTCATTAGAAACACACACACACACACACACACACACACACACACAAAGGGGAACCCTTTTTCTCTGGCCTACTTCCGTAGAACAGGAAAACACGAGAGAGGCATTTCCTCCTTAGGGAGAATGAAGGTTGTGCTTCTACTGCCGGAAAACACACAGCTTCTTGCATTTTCCCAAGGGACACTGTGGCATTTGGCATTCCTGCCCGATGAATGAACATATTTTAAAGAAAAAAATCTAATAAATAGTTATCAGCAGCCCCTGCCTGCCTGCGCATTCAGTAATTCTGTGAGAATATTCTCAATCATTTTGTTGTTATTTTCCATTTAAGTTTTGCCTCTGAACCTGTTATGTATATGCTAATATGCTAACTTGCGAATCAGTGCTTGGAACTGAGATGACATTGCCAATGCTTAACGGCTGGCACATTTGAGTCTCTTGCTGTCTTTCATCTCTCCTGCTCTCTCTCTCTCTCTCTCTCTCTCTCTCTCTCTCTCTCTCTCTCTCTCTCACCTTTTCAGTTTGCCTTATTGGCAGTATAAATATATGTTCATGGTTTTCAAACAGGGGCACATTTGAATGTACCCAAATAATGATAAATTACAAGTGGCACAAAATCTATCGATCTTCCTCTGTCGCAGTCCAATTCAATTCAGTTCAACTGAGAAGGGCTTTTTCAACATGACAGGAGTGATTGAGTGCTGCCAAAACCATCTCTCTCTCTCTCTCTCTCTCTCTCTCTCTCTCTCTCTCTCTCTCTCTCTCTCTCTCTCTCTCTCTCTCTCTCTCTCGCTCTCTCTTTCTCTCTCTCTCTCTCTCTCTCTCGCTCTCTTTCTCTCTCTCGCTGTCCTTCTCTCTCTCTCTCTCTCTGTCCTTCTCTCTCTCTCAGGGGCATTCTTGCTCGTTCAGATTGGCTTGCCTTTTAATGCCGTAAAATCCTGTCAGCTTCATTCCTTGCCTGAAGAACCCAGATCCCAGACCCATGTGATTCCATTCTTCTCATTGTGTCATGCCGTTTTCAGTGTTTAGGTGTCTTTCTGGGGCTGTCGTCTGGGGCTGTCTTATAAATATTGGACCTTTTTTGTTTAACATGGCGAATAAAAGGCATAAACCCTCCCCCAATGCCTCCGTCCTGGCCACTCTCGGACTGAGCCCACCCTTGTGTGCTACAGCATGTTTTGACATAATTCACACTCTTCTCTCAAAGAGAAACTTGGCGTGAGGCCAGTAGCATTTATCATTTGCATATCACATGGCTTGGTGGGGGCAGGGTTGAGTGACTCGTGACATTTCTCACTTGGTGACATCATCTGTCACAAGAAGAAATGAGTTTAGCCACTTTTTGGTGGGCCTGTGGTCCTGATTTAAGACCGGCAGGGCATCAGTCCCACTGGACCCGTTACCCCAGTGACTGCATCAGGTCAATGGCCCAGTGATGGTTTCACCAAGGGAAATAGATGCATATTTTGTTTGGTTTTTCATTCACTTTTTTTTTTGTTTTTTTTTGCTTTGCTTGCTACTTCCCCAATGTAACAGGTAGACCTTCACAAGAGGTGAACTAATTACACACCAGGTGATATGATCCAAATCCACTGACCATTTTTGACGTGGCCTTGCAGTTTTAAGGTCCCGACAATGTTTTAATACTCTAGAAAGTATTGTATGGTAGTGGGATTGTAGGTGGTGAGAAATCAAATTACTTTTAAATGAAAATATCATCAAAGCAACCATGTTCCGCAGGGATGGTTGCAGGGCATGCCTCAATGTATACATATAATCTGTTCTTCT
>JAOYSI010000108.1:0-17500 GCA_025775065.1 Hiodon alosoides | reverse complement strand
TCATCGGAAATACCAGAACCGCTAGTTTCTGTATGAAGGCCTCCCACAGTCCATTGAGTTCTATGGTTAACGCCCACAATCTCACACGTACAAGCTGATCGGGCTTGACCCGAAGGAAATTCTTGGAACGTGAAACTGTGTTCAAAATAAAACTGAAACTGTTTATGGGACTAACCGAATGTATTACATGTCTGCAGAGGCACTTGCAACGTAAATAATGTTTTGGCAAAATGATTTGTTGGTTTCCAGCTTTGCTTTTTAACATGTAAACAGAGAGTTTAAAGTCCTGTAACACCTTTTCTAATCGCAGTTGAGGAATGTAGATAGTGTGATGGAAAGCATTTTCTGGAGTCAACTGTCACTATTTACCACTAGAGGTTAAAATAAGCATGAGGCAAATTTAAGTTTCTACAAAATATCTTACTGTACAACCCCTGTGCTCCATACTTTTTTGCAACATTAATGTAAAATAATTGATTTTCTGCTTCTCTGATAAAATACCGTCCTTGAGATCCTCTCAACCATTGAATTTCTATAACGTCGATCGTCTCCTTGGGTGTGTTGGTTTCAAAATCTGTGATTAACCCTTTAGCCCTTTTTGGAAAACAATTCCTCATGGTTAGTCGAAGGAGACTTGATAAACAGCAGTGGATTGCTTCAGTTCTGCCTTGTGAAATGATCCTAGCAAAGCTCAACTGAAAAAACTACTGAAACTACAGTATTAAAAAAAGGTCTGATCTTTTGTAGTTTTATAGTTCTTTCAAAATATTGCTTAGATATTATATATTATTATATATATTATAGACATTGTCTGGAAAAAAACAATTGTCTTCTTTGGTGCATATTTTACCCTTGCATCTAAAATGTGCAGTGTGCAGAGGTTCTGTCAGTTGGCTTTCTCAGTATCAGAATGTGTGTGCTGGGTTGTGCAATGTCTTTTTCCATGTGTTATGTTAATGTGAGTAAATCATGGCCAGGTGTCTGGGGCCTGTCACGGCAGATCAGTGTCGCGGGTACCATCCAGCGCTGCAGAGGATCCGATGGAGACATATGGTGACAGGACCCCACTCCACTAAATGTTTGATGAGCTGCCCCTAGCTCTTGCGGTGACCACCCCTCTCCCCCCCCGGGTGGCTCCACTGTGCCAGGTCACCCCCCCCCCCCCCCCTTCCTCAGGTGGTGTGAACAGACTTCACATACAGTCACCAACTGGGTGGGACTCCGCTTCCCTCTCCCTCCTCTGTATCTCCACGAGCCGCTATTAATAAATAAGAGGGAGGCAAGGCAGTCCGGAGCCACTTCATCTGGGGGGAGATTAATGAAAAGGTAGTGAATGTCTGAATAATTTAAGGCCATCACCCTCTTTAATTATGCCTTCAGGAAGGGGCGGCCCAAAGAGCAGGCTGTTTTGTCGTCGAGCAATCCTCTTTTCAGGCTCTGGACCCACTTTTAGCCCAAGGCCGCCTTTCTACATCCCAGTCTTTACACTGAAGTCATGGGAATTTATAATCTCAGGTTGTCCCTTGTTTCATAGGGAGGATGTATTCCTATAATTCCACCTATAGAGAACTCCTGTAACTGTCATTGGTTGAAACACACACCGTGCTTTAGCTTACTTCATCTCATCTTGTCTGCTCTCTGTCCCATACATTGTGTCACATGCAAAGGATGTATTTACCCATTGATAATTCAGCCAGAGGGGCTGTGGAGTGTGAGACAATATCTTTGAGGCACAACGTGTAAAAGAAATTGAACATCTACACATCTAACCAACCTGCTGGACTCCCCCTGCCCCAACTCCATGAGTCTTAAGTCTCAACATCCAGCCAAATTTTTTTACTCCAGTAGAAAACGAGTGTGACCCCGGAGAACATGGTTTTAATTACCAGACCACATCCATCACCGATGAGGCCACTGAACTTATTTGTCACAGCGTAGGCGTCGGGGGCGCCACAGCAACCAAAAGATCGCTCCAGGGACTGCCTCCGATTTTGAGAGACGGCAGAGCCCTGGCCAGGCCCTACGGCTGCCGGGGTGTCCGGCCTTCTGGCCCCTGGCTCCAAACTGCTCACCCCCTCAGCTGGTCCATCCAATGACTCTGAAAAGTCTCTAACTCACCCTCGGGCGCCAGAGTGGATTTGACTTTATTCTGCTGGCAGACATTTTATGGATGCAGAGGAAGACGAGGCCCTGACACTGACGGCAAGTGAAAAATCCAGCCTCCGCATTCCCCTTGGCTGCCCTCGGAGCACCTGCATTATTGATTACAGACGCTCATTCCAAAGAGCCAGACCAACACAAGACGTCCCCCATGTTGTTGTTTTTTTGGTACACTTTGTTTTACTCGGGTCTTATTCAGATGGTGTCCCCAAACATCCACCCCCGCACCCCCCGTGGACCCTTTGGGACTCAGGATGAACCCTTTGGACCTCAACAAATGCCCGAGGAAGAGGTGGTGAACTGAATAGAGTGATGCGGAGAAAGGGTATAAATCGATGCATGCCACCGTGAGTGGGAATGTGAGCATAAAGCTGTAATTCAGCGAGGAACAGAAGAAAGGAACCACAAAGGTCAGCGCACCACCATTGCAGCTCCCAGACATTGTCCCGCCCGCTGTTTCCAAACCATAATTTAGCTTTCAGAACAATACATTGGAAACACCAAGAAGCAATCAGCGCGAGAGCCCCCCTCCTGGAGTTGTGTAATGTTTTGTTCTTTAATGTGAGTCATTTTGGGCAGCAGGGTTGTCAAAAACACCGATACCGCGATACCATCGTGAGGCCAGATTTTAAAAACAGTTCTGAGCTTCGTTAATAATGCAATTGGTCACGCCGAAAAAATGGGAGTTTTGGAGCGCTCTGTACCGACCCCTGGGCAAAATCAAAACAGTTTTTCAAAATCAAAATCTGCTTTTAATTGCATTTAATGGTGTCATTTTTTAAATATTTTATCCTACTCATGAAAAGAAAAAAAAATGTTAAACACACTTATGTAAAGTGTAATTAGCGGGTTGTTAGCAGGTTTTAATTTGACAAGCCCGAGGCTCTGAATATAACTGTGAGCTCGCAGAACATCGCTGTCTGCAGCCGAACACACTAAGAGGATTCCGGAGTAAGAGTTTAAATGATACTAGCAAGGTGGATCAACAGGCAAAGGTATCAAGGTAAATTGTGAACACTTTAAATGGCGAGAGCTGCTGGCTGATGAAAGATCAACAGAACAGAAGTGAACAAAAGCATGGCATGACTGCATTGAACAGAGAGACAGGCGGCTCAGAGGCATTTAACTCACAACAGGAGCACGTCCTTGTCTCGACCTCCTCTGCCCAAGCATAGCTTTAGCTCAACATACAATGAGAAGACATCGCATCATTCGCACTATTCTCGAGATTTCCGTTCTCCTTTTTGTCCAGCATTACTTAAGGGTAAAGTAGACGAGAGGCTGCCTTTGCTCTGAGAAGGCGCTTGTTCCAATTTGCTCTGGGTTATATGGTGTGCCCTGACTCGGGAGCGGACAGGTCCTCAGAGGTGTGCTGTGTCCCAGAGCGAGGAGGAGATAGTACTGTAGGGATTCATATTGGAGAGGCAGACGTGAAGAGAGGGTCTTCTTCTCAGACCCAGTATCCATAAACCTGCGGGTCGAGGACCAACCACTGTGACAAGGGCCAAACGGTGAAAACACGACGGGCAGATGGTGAAAAAGGAAGGTAGCCCTTAGACGTCCGAGTCAAATGACGCGCCATATAACTAGGAAAAGGGCTAACAAAATAAAATAAAACTCCAAAAAATCCTGTAAGCAATCTGGTTTTCCCCGTATGCCTCTCATTTCATCCAATGTCCTTGTCGTCCGGAGCAGATAGGCAAAGTGCTTTCTGTGTCCTCAATGGGAAATGTTCTCACTAGTGGGTCTTAGGTTTCGGTGAGATGCCGGGGTCCTCTGATTAATACGTTTTGTACATGTTGTATACTCAGGAATAGCGGTAAACTGCTCTCCAATGCAATCTATTTTATTTAGATTTAGTGTGTGTTTTTTCCATGACATGATTCATCCCTAATTTTAGAGCTCAGTTGGTTAGTAGTTGCCTGGTAACGGACGGGAAAAGCATGGCCCTGCTGTTGTTTCCAACAAGTCTCCAACATTGTGGAAATGTAGACTGTTTTTTATAAGTCAATCAAAAGGTTGACAACAGACTTTTACAACTGACAGATGACATGATCTGCTGTGCTTGACTCTAAGCCAACAACAAACAAAAAAAAAATGTCTCTGAAATCAGCTTACATTTTGGTTTAAATCGTCTGCCGATTAGGAGCAAGGAATTTAACCGAGGGTTGTCGTTTCAAGAACAAATCCAGAGTGCATAAAACAAACAGATGGATATGTAATTATGTTGCTAATTAACCGTAACTATGAGACGGGGATTCTCTGCGGCAATGTTCGAATGCCCTCTCATGAAACCGACTGGTTAGTAAGACCCAGAGTGATTGGCAGAGAGGAGATAAAAGAAAATTAGGACTATGAAAAGAAAACAGCATTAGTAAATACTAAGCCATGCATGTCTGGGAGAAGGCGGTACAACGATACACTGTGGCTCCCCACCAGAGACAGTAATATGCCATGCAAAGTGGTTTTAAACACTTATCTTCAAATACCATTTCAAGACGTCGATAATTACCATCATAATCCTGCCATCACAAGACAGAGAGCAGCCTGAATTAAAAATAATTGTTACATAATGGCCGTATTGGGAATAAAAACATAGCGGCGACCTAGAGGGACAGGGCGATCTGCGATATAAATACACGCAAAGGTCATCATCTATCACTGCATCTATCACAAAGCGTAACCCCCCGCCTCCCCTCGCTGACTCCGAGAGCGCTCTGAGTCACTGGCAACCTGAGACAAAACAGCAATTTCAAACTGTCATTCAAACAGGGTCTCCTGGGATGAAAATAATTAACAAGACTTTTCTTGTCTTCTGACAGTCAAAGGAAACGCGTGTGGAAATTGTCTTGCACCGTTGCAAAACAGCAAAAATTATGTTTGCTTGGCATGCTGTTTGGGCCTAGCCTGATAACAACAAAAAAATTCTAATCTAATTCCTGTCCATGCAAAAAACAGCTGCAGCAATAATTCAACATTCTCACAGTCTCAAAGAGCACAGGAGAAAAGCATGTTCCAGTTTTTCTGTCCGAGAAGATGAGTGAAGCTTGTTTCCAGCTGCAGAAGTAGCACCAGTCGTCAGGTTTCAGTGACCATTTCACAGACGCAGATATCTGGACAGCGACTGTCAACGGTTAGCACCTGGGGAACTGGTATTCTATCTCAATTAGCCAGCAGTGGGTACTTATGGTCTCTTTTGGCAACTGACATTTTATCACACCTTATCAGTGAAAGTCAACTATAATCACCTAGACTGGCAGACCTACTGCCTCAGCTAGACATCGACAGCTACCAACACGTTATAATCATCTAGGCTGACTGACCCACTGTCTCAGGCAGACGGCGAGAGCTAGCAACAACCTATAATTCCCTGGTCTAATAGACCCACTGTCTCAGCCAGACAACGAGAGCAACCAACCAGCTCTTGGGATGACGACTTTACTTCTCTCGGTTCACCTCCTCGTGCCTCAATTGGACGTCAATGTATCCTCCTGCCTCTCACTAACTCAACTCCACTGCATCTCAAATAGCTTCAGTTTTGTCACAGTTTAAAGAAATTCCTTCCCACCCGTACTGTTTGCTTTAGGACCCCCGGGAGTAAAGGACTGACTAAGAGAGGCGGATGAATAAGCAAGCTCGTGAGCCTGGAGAGAGAGATGGAGAGAGCAGAAGGTTGGGTGATGCGGCGCAGAGACAAGGGAAGGAGGGGAATGCGCGTGGCGCGGCGTAGAGAGACAGAGGAAGTGGGAAGTTCAGCGTCCCCTTGCTGTCGCTATCAGTCTTTCAGTCATATGTTGATAATGCTCCAGGGTAAGTTATTTATAAACCCTTTCAAAAACTAAAACATAAAAAGCTCAGTGCTGTTGCCGCCTCTTTGGTCTTTCTCCACAGCTGCCTCGTTCCTGGTCTTCTTCCTCTCTCTTTCTCCTTTCATCCCTTCCATCTCCTCTGCCTTGCTCCATTTCTGAGATTAACATCAGGATTTTAAAAATCAATTATTGAAAATATTCAGTTTTATTCATCAGCCTGCATGTTTTGACTGTAAGCGAAAAAGATTTGAGTGGCTCTGCTAATACACGTGCAGCATGTGACCACCCACTCCTTTGGAAGCTGTGGTCTCATCAGCTGAATATGAAATATTTGACCCACCAGTCACATACAGCAATTAACAAACGGCTAGTTAATGTTTGGTGAAATCCATCACTCCTGGTCAATTTTTATCTAGCTGACATATAAGTTTTTTACGCTGCCGCTATTTTTGCGTATACTGAGTAATCAATTATTAACTTAACTCTTCCCCAGATAAGTTCCACTCACTAGGGAAGTAGAAGATGTTAACGTTTCATGTTCCTCTAAAGGACATGTTGATGGTTATGTCGGGGTTTTAAAGGCCCGTCTACCTCAAGCCTGGTTCTCCATTGGCTAATTGCGGTGTTTTTGTTTGCAGCTCCATCTAGAGGGGAAAACAAGTATCTCAGTCCAAATAACTGACAACAAGAAACAACATTCTTCTATGCGAAGATTTAGCTGAAAAAAAGCCCATAGAGCCTTGATCTTAATCAGGTTAGTTCAGAAAAAAACTCCAAACACAGCTGTGCATTATAATAAAGCTTCAAAGAATTACTATTTAAGGCTGAGTAATTGACATTGACTCAATAAGGATTTAGACTACAGCCCGCTCATTAAAAACCCAAAAGACTCCCAATCAATATGACTTTTACCCAAAGGAAACTTACTCAAAAAAACCTAGTCTCAGCAGGGTTGCGATGAATGACCTTGGTGCTGGCTAGTTCTCCAGCACTGCAAACTGCCAAAAGCATCCTCCAGGAGCCCTCCAAAAATGTATTCCTCCACACTGAATTCCACACATATTTTTGCAGAAAATGACTGCTATCATTTGAATACTTCTAAGCCCAACCTATCCGAGTGAAACTTATTTTAAACATTTCTCTGTCAAATATAACCACAACTTAAAGCAGAGTTTGGTAGCATTGGACATTTGTAAGTTTTTTTTTTCCCTTTTCTTTTATTTACTTCCACGAGCATTCCAATTAGGCTTTGTTCGCTAAGTGGCTGTGCCGACATCCACAGTGACTTGTTCACTCCCTGTTCAGAACTGTGAAAGAGCACAGAGAATCTGAATGTGTTGTCACTGTTTCCCTGCCCCTATCATGGATTGAGCGTAATCACCTATAATCACCTATGTTCTCCATTCTGCTCCAGCAGATTGGGTAAATCAACAGCAGCTTACGGAGAGGCTGGTCCTAGATAAGTTAAATGACGCAATGATAACTGCATAAGAAGCCCAAAATAATGATCAAATACATCTGTTCCAGCTAAGTATACACCATCGACCCACTCTGGAATCCCTTGTTGAAAGAACATTCCATGTCCTCAGTGTCATTGCTTTGTCAGATTCTTATGATCTGAGCCTTCCCCACTGGCAGCCAAAACCCTGTATCGTTTCCGACCGCTACTCAAAGAGACAACAACATAATCTCTTTTGAAGTGAGACTCAAAACGAGTTCTTTAGTGGCCTTCTGTTTGAAATTCTATTGATCCTAGACATTTCCACAACTGTGGAGTGAATGCAACAACGTATAAGCAATTTATGATCTTCCCTTATGAATATCTCTTCAGCTGCTCAATGACAGTGAATAACCTGCTACGTAAGTGAGAGGATGAAGTGAACAGACAACTCATAACCGTTTCCTTCCTTCCACTTCATAAGAACCTTTTACCGGGTGAGAAGATTAAATTGGGGCCCGGGGCTGTTTCTAGTAGAGAGGCAGTGTGGAACAGAAGGATGCTAAGTGATAGCATAGATTTTGCATACACTGAATCAAACAATTTTACCTGTAATCATGTTTCTGGATTAATTTAACAGTTGCCTTTTTGTTTAGGTCTGCTGCCACAAACTCCCAACCTGTGTTGGCAAGAGATAGTGACATCATTTCCTGGTAGGGATTCTCTTGTAGGAACCGCATATTTCTAATGGAAACTCCTTGTGAATTCCCATAAACTTGAGTTGGTCATTTACTATTTGCAAAGCTCTCTGTTATTATCCACGGTGGCGATGTAAGCTAATGAACCAATGATAAACTTCTCCTGTATGTGACCTCATCTTATACCACAGAAGAAAACATTCAGAAGCAGCTATCCAACAAACGAAAACGCACGTTTGTTTTTGTGTGGTGTACCTTCTGAAATCAAATAAATTATTATGTGAGAAATGTGACCTTTCTCTTAGTGAAGTGATTACATTTAGACTTTCATAATGTTTTTGATTCTATTTAATCAGGAATGTGAATAAAGATGGGGACGGAAAGTTTACAATTTGCATCCATATTGAATACTACAGACAGTGGAAACGTGTACTGGCATACCAGGAACTGTTGATTTATAAAGTCCACAGTGCTTTAAAAAAACAGATGCAAGCATAATCCGGTCCTCTTACCCTGTCCATCTGCGAAACAAGGCAGACATTCGGAGAGCGCATGCTGCCTGGATGCTTGCAGGGGAGGGAGTCTTTAGAGAGCCAGTTGCTGTGGCAGACAGACCTGCCCACGTCCACGGCCGTGCCGCCAGAATCGGTGATGGGTGGGGGCGGGGGTCTTGGAAAACCTCAGTGGCTTGGTGAGTGATGAGTGGAAGACTTGGCGCGCTATGCCGTTCTGCCAATTCAAACTCACCGCAAAGTGGCCAGATGCACCAACATTAGGGACACCTGGAGATCAATGAGCTGAGCTACAGACCTTCTGCTCCAGGAACTAAAAAAATCTTTGGCTCCAAGAAGTTGTCGTACTCACGTGTTTGACTCCGGGGAGTGACGTCGCTGTCAGTAGGAAGCTCGTTCACAACAAGCCCCGCTACGCATTTCCCATTCCTCCTGTGTGCCACAAAGACTTTGGTCGACTGAGCACAACAAAACTTCTGTCCCTTTACCCTTTCCCAGGAACATCTTCCAGCCCCCAGTTCAGTGCTCAAACACTTCATCCACAGGCGCCAGCAAGATGTCTGTCTCTTGGCTCTACGGTGCGGCGGACAAAGTTTGCTGGTTCAGCCACGGCGTACTAGCCTCTCAGCAGCACAGGAATCGCACAAACAGGACTTCAGGGTTGCAGGAGTGTACAGACTGGAGTCTGTTTATTGACAACTGGGGTAATGACCTAGTTGGTCTATCTAGCAGTGTTACTGACCGTATCAGTTTCGGTACAGACAATGTAGTGCCTAAAAAGGCACACTGTTACCCTGTTACCCTAACAATAATCCCTGAGTGAATAAGGAAAGAAGAGGCTTTAAATGGAAAGAAACGGGCATTTCAGTGCCGTGACAAAGAATCGTTGAAAATGGCCCAACGAGCACAAAACTTGAATTTAAGCTGGGAACAAGTAATATCAGCAGAAACTTGAACGGCTGTTACTAATAATGTAATGATGTAAGAGGTGTTTGGAGAGGTATGAAGATAACAGGTTATAGTCATACTGGTGTGGATGATTCTGCCAGTGATGGTCACGAGCTTGCAGACAAATTAAACTTGTATTTTAACTTGTATTGATTAATCTGATTTCTCTGAAGAATGCAGAGTGATGTTACAGATTTTGCCTTAGGCATAAGTCTATGAGCAGTTGAAGTGCATCAATCCTAATGAATCTGCCAGGCCTGATGGTATTGGACCGTCTTTTCTCTCTGCCCATGTCCACCTCCCTGATCGCTGCCAAATGGAAAACAGCTTGCATTGTACCCGTTGTACCTGGCTAAAGGCCCAAAGGATTTTAGACCTATTGCTCATAATTCAGATTATGATAATATTTTAGTACAGCAGCATAATGCTTAGGTAACATTATGTATTATGCTAAATAAGGCTGACACTCGGGGAGCGTAGTCTGGTATCCAGCCATAATACGACATAGTGCTTATGTAACATTAGGTATTATGATGCAGAAGCTGCCATCATCACTCAGGTGATCCTCCAGGGACAGTGCTGTATCCCTTTTTACCTATTTTTAAACAGCATGAATGAGAGCCTTCTTCAGAAGATCACAGATGACACGGCATTAGTTGTCCATATATCTGAAGCATCAGGTTTGTGTCATGCCGTGAAGGAAACTATTAGATTCGTACCTGGGAGTTGTTATTGACAAGAGACTATTGATAATAAAGTCTCTTTGAGAAAGCCCGATCCCAACTTTATCGCCAGGCTTTTAACGTATGTAACAAAATGCTGAGTGTGTTTTACCAAAAAGTTGTGTTAAGTGTGCTCACTCACACAATGATAGTTGGTGGGAAAACTGAACAAGACTGAAAAAACATAGCAAAAAGGAACTCGAGGTCTAAACAAAATTTATTGTTGCACATTATTGTTGCACAGATAATGTGATGGAACTCAAAAACCATTCAGTATATACAAGACTTGGGCAGCAGCTTAGTAGTATTAATAACCAGGGATTGGAAATGTAATTTTACCCATGGGCATTGGACTCAAAAAACAAGAGTTTGGATGACTTGAGATTTTAAGGTTACGTTTTTATAATTTATTTTATTATTATTTAAATAATACGTGAAAATCTTCCTTATGGTGCTCAGGGAGAGTATCTGAATAATTGGCATCCCATCCCCATATATCACTCGCGAGCACTGTATAAAATTCCTGCATTTTCTATTTAAACAATGACTCACTGCTGATGGATCTGCATTCATGTGTACCACGGGTCTGAAAATGAAACATATTCATTTGCTTGACAAAACCACTTGCACTGACAATCAGTTTTCTTTTTCCTTTTATCTCTTTTAGCTTCGTAATTATAAAAAAAAAAACATAACCAATTGAATTAATTTCAGTAATCCTAAACGGTTATTGTTTTCACAGCAGAACAGAATTCTCAAATTGGGCACCCCCACAACGCCTCTGCTCACGGTGGTGGATCCTCCACCGGGTGTCCTGTGGCTGCTCTTGTCCCGTCTCCATCATTCAAAAAGGCAGTCCTGGCCAATCAGCTGGCTCATATTTGTCTCTGATAGGCATCTCACCTCCTCCCTTAGAGAATCCAGCTGGAGCATCTACTCTTTAACTTTTGAGTCCATTTCTCAACTTGATGCCGGATGGCTGCTCTCAGCCAGGTAGTTTAACGCAGGGGCGTCTATCAGAAATGAATGACTATACACTCATGCGAAAAACTGGTAGCCTGAATGCCAGTGACAGTGACACCTTCAGTCAACTTGAAAAACACCTCCCTTTGGTTCTTCCTGCATTGAGGGCAGGGATGGTGGGCACTGTGAATCTCCACATGTGCCCAAAGCAAGACTACAAAAACAGGTCAGCCGCATCCAAGCCCATGGCAAGAGACAGACGTTGGGGTGGAAGCAGCTCTGGGATCAGTCTAAAGTTGGAGATCCTTTAAGCCCAAAGCAGGGGGGGGGAAGGAAATACCTGAAAGACAGACTTCAGACTACAGTCTTCTGCTCATTACCCCCGAAAACCAAACTCCTCTGATGTGCGTGAGGTCTCGTCATGGTTGTCTCAAAACAGCATCCCTGTAGTCCTTCACTTATTACAGTAAGAGGAATGCAGAGATCCAGTGCAGAAAGGATTTGCCTTCAGCCAAAAATAGATCCGGTAAAGCAAATGTCTTTTTTCAAGCAAATGTCTTTTTTCAGTCCCTTTCTCTCTGGCCCATTTAATTTTGTTCGTAAATCGAGCCAAAAAGTTCCACTTGTAATGTGTCCTCGCTTGCCTTCTCCGCGCAACGGCTTTGTGTATGTGTGCACAAACAAGCCACTGGTGCCCGATCCACACATCGGGGGGGGGGGGGGATTTCAGCAGCCTGCCCCCTTCTGGCAGGGATCTCACACCTAACAGGCCTCCACTGAGCTAGCACTGAGGGGAGGAAAGGCGGTCAGGCCAATGCCTGTTCCCTGGCAGCAGATCACATCATCCGCACAGCTCCTGCTTTCTCACAGCACAAGATGCGCAGGTGTTTGATCTGTCCCAGGGAGCGTGTTTGTCAGCTGGGGTTCTACAGTAATGTTATTTCCCAAGAGGAGAACCGGGTGGGCAGAAGCAGGTTTGGGTGGCTGAGGAAGAATAGAGGGCATTGGGGAGGGGAGTGCAGAAAGGTGCATGCAGATATTGGCATCAATTTAGGACTTTTTTTTAAACTGGCATTATCAATATGAATAAAGTTCCACTCTCATCTGGCTCTTGCCATTTCAGCTTTGACCTCAGACACAAGATTGCGTTGAAGTTCTGCACATCAATATTTCAGGTTGTGTTTGTCTGCTGAATACAAAAAAGTGAAAACGCAGCAAGGACTTCAGCGTATATTCTTTAGTGCTATGAGACACGTTTTATTTTGGGTATTTGTGGGGGCATTTAGGTATTTCTCTCAAAAATCGTTTCAGCTATGTAACTCAGATTTTGGGTCCAATATTCAGGATGCTTGAACTGCTGAAATAAAAGCACCAATCAGGCTTTATTATTAAGAAAATCATGCTGCCTCTGCCTGGACCACATGATCTTTTTGACACAAACTTAATTCTGAAATAAGTTATAATTATACTCATGGAACAAAGCTAAGAGACTGAACCTAAGCCCCCAATGAGCTGTGGATGATTTGTTGTGTGAGCCCAGGAGGAAATTTCCCATTCCAGTTTTTTATTGGCCTGACAAGAACCTTTATAGGACATTCAAGAAATTACAGAACAGAAGACAAGAAATATTTTCCTATGTTTATTTAAGATGTTGTTGCTTTCATATTTAGTGAAAATTTAACACAATTATACATATTAAATGTGGAAAACATAGAATACCACATATTTCTGCAATAATTCAAATATTTCAAATGCCCTCCTCTGGTTCCAAATCTGGAATGTTTTAAATGAAATCTCTCAGAGCGTGAATTACCTTTTGGTACAGCTGCGACGAGACTGTGTGGGTGTGCAGGGACTGTGAGAATCAACAGCACACTTTAATATGTGTTGCTTTGTGGGAGGACTATTGGGGCACTACTCCCCCACCAACACTCCCACATAAAAACTCCAGTGTAGAAATCCCTAAGGCCTTCTCTCATTTCCCCATACGAACCTGCTAACTTTTAGTCCAAAAATCTGCAGTGAACTTCTAGGGAAATCCTCCATTGGTCAGTTTCCCCTCTGTCCGCCACAGCTCTGTTCCCCCTCCGGTCAGCCACAGATCCGTTCCCCCTCCAGTCAGCCACAGATCCGTTCCCCCTCTGTCAGCCACAGATCCGTTCCCCCTCCGGTCAGCCACAGATCCGTTCCCCCTCCGGTCAGCCACAGATCCGTTCCCCCTCCGGTCAGCCACAGCTCCGTTCCCCCTCTGTCAGCCACAGATCCGTTCCCCCTCTGGTTAGCCACAGCTCCGTTCCCCCTCCGGTCAGCCACAGCAGTTTTTTTGCTCTATCTCAGTTCATCACAGAGTCACTCAAAAATAGCCTTTCATTTCCTCTCATTCACCCGATCCTTCCCTCTACTGACTCCCTGATTTACTTTCACTCTCTCACTCCTTCACAGTCACTCAGTTACGTCTCCTTCGATGGCTTATTCACCCACACAGGTGACTCATTAATCCTCTAACACCTCGAACCAGGGCAGTGTGATTAAGCAGCAGTGTAATTATCTGGATTGTGGTAAATGTGAATAATATGCCACTGCTTGTTGATAGTCTTATTATTTTATTTTAATTGTGTTCCTTAGGGTCTTGTAATCCAAGGAAACATTTTTCAAATGATTTTATCACATTATCGATTTGCTTAGCCAGAGTGACTTCCACGGCTTTTAATTTTCTACTTCTATCCATTTAGAGAGCTGGACATTTTCTGGAGCAGTTCAGGTGAAAAACCTGCTCAGTGGTACCGGAGCAGTGTCCCTCCTGAGTTATGAACATGCAACCCACTGGTTCAATATCTAACCATATGCCCATAATTCAACAATGAACGTTCCTCCTTTGATAATTAATTGAATTGTTAACGGACAAAAACATAATTTCAGTGGTAACTACAACGTAAATGTGGTAATCTGCTACCTATTAGAAACAGCCTCAAATTAATAAGGACTCAAACGTAATTTCAGCTATAACTACAACGTGAGTTTGGTAATGTACTGCCTGTTAGAAGCTGCCTCAAATTAATTAGGTCTCTGGCGAAGACTAGTGGACATTCTGTGTGGTACAACTTCCCGAAAGACAATTTCTGATAAAGTCAGATTCAGATCAACAAAAGGTGTAACGGAATCTAATAGTATATTCAATAAAAACCAATGAATGCTGATAACGAGGCAATACCGAACAAATAAGTAAAGTGAGCCTTTATACTGCAAAAAAAGAAATATGTCAAAAGACATAGGCTTTGTTCCTTCAATAATCATACGGTGAATTACAGAGTGAATTATTTCTCACACAAAGAACTATCCAGAAAGAGATGCAGGTTTGTTTTGATTTTTCGGAATTTACTTGTAACTTCTTTACTAATGAGCTAAAGGGCAATGAGTCCATAACTCGTCAGGGTGCTCTAGTGATGTAAATTGTTTCATGCATAAGATAGTAGTGGTGTAGCACTTGGTGTATGGTGGGGTAGTGGGTTTGTTATGGATAGAAGGTAAATTATATCATGGGGGGGGGCGTGCCTCTCCTCCTATCGTCGTTGTGTAGCCTGCGCTGTGGGTGGAAGCTCGAAGCCACCAGGATCGTTGTGGTGGGAGTGCTAGAAACGAGCGTAGATGGATTCCAAATTGGGGGATAACATTGCGGAAAAATACAAAGACCGTTAAATAAATTTTGGTAGACAGCAAAAGTATTATTTCTAGCTTCACGCCAGTCGTTTGAGCCACCAAAGTTTTTTTGTGTGTCACATTGCTATAATAAACTGGGAGGAAAATATCTCACACATAGCTGGGTGTTAGGACAATTTTCCCAGTCAGTCTCGGTTAGATAGAGACAAATAGAGCAACTCAGAGTTTAAATTTCCTTTGGCTTAAATAGAGCGACAGGAGCGATGTTGCCACTGCATTTGGTACATGAAAAAAATTAACATTATTATCAAAATTGGACAACCTACAGCCGTAGTTATTTTCTTTTCCAAATCAGTTTGGTAAGGCTGTGCATGAGCTCCTAGGTAAGTGGCCGCTCAGGATGGCCTTAGGACGCTGTCAATAGGTCAACACTGGGGGGAAAAATAATTTCATTCACAGATTGAATATGGAGGTGTAAACACAACGCAGATTTCAATTAATAAATATAGCCTATACATAAGGGTCGAGTATTAGTTCGATATTAAATTAATTTCACGTTTTCTAATGAACAAGAAACCAAATTTTCCCGGAAAATTATTTGCAAATGAAAATTATTTAAATAATTGTTTTAGTCCTGTGGGGTGTGTTCTGCGCAGACTCACAGACTCAAAAATTACTTGAATTACTTGAGCGTTTCCAGGGAGACAATTGAAGGCAATGGCCGAGAGTCACTGTAGCGAGTATTCTTTGGCAGTGATCGGTGGTTTTCTCGCACTCTCAGATATCATACAAGGGCTGTTAGACTTTGGAAGCAACCCGAAGAGTAATGCTTTTAATTTAAAGAGTGTTTGAAGAGGAGTATAATTGTACGAAGTGAAAAGTTTTTCGTCTCTTTAAACGAATATAATGAAAGTAGTAGCGTGAACACGTACAACGAATTCAGGTTGATTTACCGTCGACGGAGGCAAGCGATGGACAATATGAAAAATAAATTCAGACACGCCACTTCTGCAGGATACCGTTTACCGGATCGACCGACGATGGGGGTGACCTCCCATTCCGCTGTTTACAGGCAACATCTGGCCAAAGTCGTCGAAGCTTCAAAACAGAACCCGGATACCTTAAACCAAGTTAAGCAGGACCAATTGTGGAGGGATTTAGTGCGGGCGGAGAGGGTCGGAGTTACGAAGTGGTAATTACTATTATTTGTTTAAAATGTTCGAGCTCGGAGTCAAAAGTCAAATTCTTAAATTAACAAAACAAGTTGTTTTGCTTCCACGATCGGTGTATGATCTCCCAAAGTGATTACATTTTTTCTTACCAACCTTCACCCAATACCAGCACTTTATTTACTGTTATTTAATATAATATACCCGTAGGCCCTGGGATCACTGTAGTCCAACCTTGTAGTAGATTAAGTTAAAGGTCGGGGTTATCCTGCAAACAAAGTATTAGTAGCAGTACAGTAAACAATTTCAATTTCAAGTTTTTTGTTACTAACAAGAGATTAAGAGTCCAGTTTTCTTTCCTCCATAACCCTATCACCATTGTTTCGTTTAGCCTATAGTAAGGTTATACTGTACTGATGCTCTAACTCTAACAAGATCTCCAAAACCCATCTCTGTTGAAGAGATCACCTGGTTGCTTTACATCACTCTTAATTCCTGTTTCTTCTTCCAAGGCAGAGGAACTGGAGTTTTCTCAAGAATACCGACCAGCTGGTAAACCCTTCTTTTAAACATGAAAGTAACTACACTGACTGTTAACTGATAACGATGAAAGTTTTAAACCTTTAAATTCTCATTTCCCTACTGCATGCAAACAAGCGAACCGTTGTACAGCAGACATGACTCCTTACCTTGTCTCCGAAGTTGCATTCTTCACTCGCATATCATATGTTCAAAAATGCCTATTTTTTTTTGTAGATGGTGTTGAATGAAGGTCCACCCAGTGTTAAACTACAGTGTCATTATGTCCCTCCCTCCATCTCTCCTCTCAGGGCTACCCCAGGAAAGAGACCCCCCTCCCCAGCTATGTACCCATGTTCTCTGACCGGTTTCCCAACACCACCAACCAGACGTTTGGCAGCCGCTTGCACACAGACAACGGCCAGTCTCTGATCCGATTGGACCGCATGCTGTCACTCAGAGCTGGTCACCAAAAGACTAAGATGAGTCCGGAGATGCGGCCCTTTTAAAGCTGCACATTGGCAGACTGGGCCACCTGACCCGTTTACTCAGCAGGACGGGAGCCGAACACACAAACATCATACACACAGGCCATTCATACACATTTAGAGCCTCCGTTATTCCCTGTCATTCAGTTCCGTTGGGGGGGGGGTTCCTCACTGATATTGAGTAAAACAGGTTTTATGTTGCAGAGTATTTTGATATTTTTGTACTCCGTCAATCTGTATTGTTATTTGTGGCAATCCCGGGGCTTGCGGACGGCAGAGCCCCTAGGACCTACCTCATTCATTACGTCCTTTTGAATCTTGTACGCATTTGCAGACCCCTAGGACCAAAAACAACCATCCCAGGTGTGACCAGACCCAAGTTGTAGTGAAAGTGGATAAGATTTGTAAAATAAAAAC
>JAOYSI010000107.1:0-18624 GCA_025775065.1 Hiodon alosoides | reverse complement strand
AGTTGTGTTCTCTCGCTCTCTCTCTCTCTCTCCCCCCCCCCCCTCTCTCTCTCTCTCTCTCTCTCTCTCTCTCTCTCTCTCTCTCTCTCTCTCCCTCCCCCTCTCTCTCTCTCTTCAGGGTTTTGGTGCATTGCAGTGCATTCCCTACACTGGGTGCATCACAGCTTTGGCCAGCCCCCTTCTTCTCTGTCTCAATTTCTGTACCAGGGGAAGGTTAATTGAATTCGAGTGAATTAAGAGGAGCCTTTTTTTCTCAAGACAAAGCATAGACACACACACTCAAGGCAAAGACTTATGATAAACACGATATATATGTTGATATGAATAGGTTTTTATCTAAAAACCTTGTTGCATTGGAGCTTTTAGGTAAAAGCTGTTGGCATAATATGTAACTGTCTGCAAGGCCAGTAGAGAAGGCGGTATTATGACATACCTGTGAAACGCAGGAGAAAAGAGAATAAATTGAGATTACAATCCTAAATCTTAAATAACATATTTTAAGATATCGTATATTTAAAAAGACAAGATGACAATACATTTAGGTGCACTAAGATGTTTGTCTTACCCACAGATTTGTAATCGAAAATTGAGAGTATCACCAAGCATCATGATCTTTGATCGTATCAATACGTAATTAAACAAACAAAATGGGCCATGGATTTCTGAAAAACAAGTATCAGTTTCTGCCCTCATTATTTTCCTTTTTTATTGATATTTATTTGGCCCTCTTTGCAATAATTTTTGGCGGGCAGTTGGGTGTGGGAGTGATGGGTTTCCATGGCAACAGAAAGCTGTGATGGCAGATAGCAAAGCCGCCTTTCTCTCTCCTCTGCCTGTTATGCACAGACGCCTGGGAGAGGCACGCGTTGTAAAAGCAAAGACCTTGTCTGTCTTCCCGGAGTTGGCCAATGACGTGCAGTTAGGTAGGTTTCTGCCAGATCGGTCAAATCTGCCAAATTGGGTTGAGTCTGAGGAGAACGCTCTGAGCTCATTTCGTTTCATGCACCGGCTGCCAAGTGACTCAGATCGCAGTGGAGATGCAAAGGAGTGACCAGGTACAAGCAACTTCCCTCGGTCAGATCACTGACTGAATCTCTGGCCAGCTTCCATCGCATCCGAAAAGGAGCGAACCGCGTGGCTGTCAGCGCAAACAGAATTGCTCAGCGCCATCGACGTCAAGCCGAGACCTCGCCATTTGATTACAAATCTAAGTGAGTTTCTCTTAGTGAGTTTCCTTACTAAAAAATGTATTTAAAATATTTCCCTTAAATATGAAATCTTCTGGATCTTAAATTGTAGCAATAACTGTATTTTTCGTTTCTGTAGTTTTTCAGGAGGCTTTGAACCACTGTGACATTTGAACCCCAATCTCCTGACAGCCTTGCTGTCAACGCTGTTACCCCATTTCCCCTACATAAGCACAGATTGCGACCCTTCTCACTGTTCTACTGTCCTCTCCAATGTATGTCCTTCCACAGGACACCCAGAACGCCCCATGACAGGTACTAAGAATCTGCCTGATGCAGGCTGTTTTTGGATATTTCTGACATCAATGTAGCACTTCAGAAAATATTGGAATATCTGGGCCGGTGCCCAGAGTACTTTAAATGACCCAGGCCTTTTAGCTGGGCCACCGGGATGACCGTATTGTACTATAAATGTGTAAATTATATATGTTATACTAAATTAATGTTCAAAGGCATACTTTTGATTCCGTATTTCAAGTTAAAATATATTTGAGGTAGAGATATCTACTTACATGTGTTCATCCACCTATACTTTGCATGTCACTAAATAAAAATACTTGAACAAAACAAACACTTGATAATATGGTTAATGTATTATTATTGAAGGACCATTAGTCACCACCATGTAATTTGTGTTAATTAGATCAGTCCACCCACTCATTTGAAATCAAAACATCTTCTGTGATCCTGAAATCCATTCTTGGTGTACAATACTTTGGTCTTACACGCGCCGCGCCCACAGACACTTTTCACGAAGGGACTGCTGGAGTGAACGAGACTTTGAAACGCGGCCTTTAGTGTAAAGGCCGGGGCAGGGGGCGGCTAACGCCCCGGGAGTGACTCATTGTCGCTGAAGGGCATCTCGGGAGCTTGCCGTCGCTAAGCGGAGCGCCGCGCGTGATTTATTGCATTGTTTCTGACCCGCACATTAGGAACAATAACTATACACAGCATGAATCAATGCTTTGTGAAAATAACGCGGTGATATTTCTCCAAAAAACAAATTATTCTTCTCCTTCCATTAATCAGGAAACGGCTTTAATGAAAGTACAGTTGGTAATCACTGATTTTATTTGACTAATGCCATTATGCAGCGTTGTCGTCTTCCACCCGAGTCGGTGGATATGTATTTATGCAAATAAAATAAAATAATGTTCTGGGCCCGGGCTTTTTTTTTTTTTAAAAGAAATTAATTATTACGGACTGAGAAAACAGTAATAATAATAATGTCCGAGCTGTAGCTACCAGTTATGTCTCTACACCCGCAATCACGCCCGAATCAACCCGAGCTCGCCCATTTAGACCCATTTTTCATTTATAAGAGCAATGTGAATATGTTATAGTGGCGTTTTCGTCTCCGATCAGAGTTGCGCACGACCTGACCCGTGATGAAACCTGTCTGGTGTGGCAGTCATTTTAATGGAGGCTGTTTTTGATCCCGACGAAGGGAGCTGAAGTAACAGACAGCTGAGATGGTTTTTTTAACATCTTCACTGCATTCAAACCCAAGATCTTCCAAGCGCATGACGTTGATTGTTTGAGCATTTATTACCGTGAATGCAGAGCGTGCAGCCTGCACAGATAAGTCTGGGTTTATTCTGCGCCTGCTCATTCCCTACATGTGTATGTATATGTGTGTGTGTATATATATATATATATATATATATATATATATATATATATATTCTGTCTGCTGACTATTAATGTTTACCATGCCACTAGTGTGTATGCAGGTGTGTGTTTGTGCATTAGAAAGATTAGCCAGTTTTTTTTCCTTTTCGATCTTGGCAACAAACTAACCGCATGGAGAGTTTGTCTTTCAGTGTCAGGGGAGATTGAATTAACACAATAGACAGGCCCACTTATGTTAACTTATCATTTGATTACGGTGGATAGACCGAGCCTGAGGTCCGTAGAACGAAACCCGCGGCAGAGTGCGTCTCGTGCAGGGCCTCTGCATCAGGAAAACAAGATCCCGCTAGTGTAGCTGAGGGATCTATAGCGTCTGCGCCTAGAGTCAGGGAGAGAAAGTGTGATAAGGTAAGGTCAATGGCTCCTTTCCCACTGATAATTGACTGCTCTGTGGCCACCCTGGCCCATATTAACCACTCGTATCCCAAGAGCCATTGAGTCAAAATGTGTGTCCTTGTTACACAGACAGGGAATTTTTAGTTTATGGTGGTAAATCCCCAGAGTGACTGCAGCGAGAGATGGAGCAATTAACTAAATTGAAGGTACAATATGATGTCGACAAAGAGCTCTGTTTAGGAAATAACGCACCGATAACACTGAACTGCATTACTGTAAATTAAACTAATGTTTTTTACGGGCCGATGTTTGCCCTTGTTTGTGTGGAAGTGGGAAGCGTGGCCACGGACAATCCTTATTAAGAAATGGAATCATTTTTCCTTTATTTAAATTTTGTTTGACTGGTTGGCGTGACTGTTGAAGATCAAAGGCGCGAAGCACAGCAGCAGAAGCTGCGTCAACACTGTGCATGCATAATTGCTCTCAGTGAGGCTACAGATGCCTCTACTCTGTCTGTGATCTCTAAATTTAAGTCACGCGGTTCCACGAGGGACTGAGCAAGAATTTAGAACAGCAGATAATGACTCATCAGTGCAATTTGGCAGTCTATGTATTTCTAAGACCAGTTCCTTAAAAGGATACGTTTGAGACCAAGTTTCCATGACTTTATAAATGTTACATAAAGTACAACAATTGTATAAAACCTTTTGCCAAAAACTGTTGTACCCAGATTTTTAAAGTGTTAAAGTGGCTCTTAGCTTATATTTACCCGGGATGCCAGAAGGCAGAAGCTTGTTTTATAGGTGTTAGCTTAGCCCAGTTGCATGTTACTGTTATGACATTTATTACTGTTTTATTACTAAAGTTATCTGACACAGTCTGCTGAGGCACGCTGGCTAGTAAGCTACTGATTAGGGTCGTGCACAGAAGTTTTGGGGGGCAGAAAACCAAAAAAATGGGGCACCCTAATCTAATGATTAAATACCGACCAAGAGGGTATTTGTCACGTCTGAAAAAGGGAAAGGGAAGGGGCTCGGGTCCCCCCGAGGTCTTGTCTGTGCACGTGCCTGCTACTGACAGCTATAAGGCATTTTCTGATGAACATCATACAAACATCGTTGTCAAATTCATTGGTTAATTGTGCATCCTAGTTGTGTCATGTTATTAGTTTCGTCCAATGACATGACATGGTGTATTGAAGGATCAAACATCGCTTGATCGCTAACGCAATTCTAACGCCACGGTATAATTTACCGTCAATGCAACCGAAACGACGAACCGGGGAGATTCTGCAGTGACGTGATACGGATTCCACCTCCACGGCGTCCCCCTCTCCGTCGCCGGAGTGAGTGAGCACCCGCAGCAGTGCGATGGGGAGGGCAGGAGGAGCCGATACACCCAGATGCGTCGCCCGTACGTGGAGTTTTTATACCGTGTACAACAACCGGGTTACGGTTAATTGGGCTGATGCGTTGATGAAACCATGCAAAGAAAAATACTGTTTAAATTAAACTGGATTCCTTGCTGTCCCCTACAGGGTGTTGTGCTTTTCAAGGTGAAAAATAAGTGATACAAAGCGCACATGTGATATGGTAAAACACAGCACTCTGCAATTTACAGTGCAACGTATAATCACACTTAATAAAGTGCAACGTGTTAGGGCAGATCTGATGGAGGCACATTCGATGTGCAAACAATCCCCACCTCTTTATGACCAAGCCCGCTGACGGAGCTCCCCCTTCCACTGCCACAACCCATAATACCTCCAGTTTTCACACCATTACGTTTCTGTGTTTTCGCCCTACTGTCTTTTCTTACGTATAGGTAGTGGGAACATAAGAAAAGATGCGGAGGTCTTACCAGAACTCAATGTTCTCCTTATTTCAGACCAATGCCATTCCTAAATGCGCCCGCTGATTAATTAGTACTGTTTGGGTTTGCTTCTATGAATTTTATTGACTATTAAATCATGGGAAGGACAGGTGAATAGGTTTTACTTTCATTTTTGTGCTTTTGTATTTGAAAATGGTTGTCAGAGTGCAGGTCTCGGAAAAATAAACAGCAATAATATGCCATGCCTGATTGCCTGAACTCAGCTGTTGTGTATTGCAGTAGTAATGACGTCAGAAGTAGTACCTGCACTCCGATATGCGACTTTATTTAAATGTAATTGGCGTTTGAGTGGCTCGTTTTAATCAAACCACTGGCATTTGTTATGTACACTTGGGCCACAATCACGCTTACCTTCCACGCTGCCTTTCATTATCGTTTTCCTGCTTCAGGATTTAATAATAGTTTTTTCTGGGAAAACCATTAACAAAACGTACCTTTAATTTACGTTCCCATGAGTTAGAATTCTGATCTGTGGCAGCTGCCTTAAAACTAACTGATGCAGTGTGCACTGAGGGTGATTCAGTGTGTTTCAAAGCCGGCGTAATAGAGTACAAGACGAGACGAGTGGAGGAGTACCTGTGTTTCAAAAGGGGGGGGGATGAAAAAAATGTGCTGGCAGCCCTGCTGCTTGCTATATTAGAGACGAGTGCTGTTGCCAGGGCAACCGGCGGCCGTGATTGGTTTTTGGAACAGCGAGCGGAATTGCTGCAGAGGATCTGATGTTTTGCACACATCTGGGGTCATCTAATACTCTACACATCTCCCAGCGACACACTCGACTTGCATTTCCCCGAGCCATGTGTTCCACCCCACCCGACAGGGTTTAAATCTCTGATGAACATTCTCTTATCAGATTTGTGATGCCTGTTTACATCAAACTCTAAGACTCCATTATCTGGCTTAATGCCATTTGCCTTGAAATTGTCACGGGGCACTTCTCTATGAACCCTTGGAGAAGGCATACTAATAATGACAGTAATGGTTTGGTGAATTTCACTTCTCCTACTAATTCTTCTTAAGATGAAGAGGCGAAAGTAAAATTCTGTGGAGAATACAGGCGGAATTTTACCCACGCCAAAGCTGGAAGCTCCACGTCATTTGAGAGCCCTGATCATTCTTACCGGCACCCCACCTGTTCTTTGCGCTTGACAGATAGTTCCAGAGTTGCATCATCGAGTATCTCCTACATTTCATTTTACATGTTTCCCATTTGTCGGTTTACTTATCTGCATATATACTTGCATAAAAAGAGTCGTTATTAAGAACAGTGAACAAGCAATTCAAACAATTCGAAGCAAGTGCCCTAAAAAAAAAAGCAGTTTAAAACTTGCCAACCTTTCTATCATTTCAGACAGTCATTTCTTTAAAACACAAAAAAACCAAAACAAAAAAACAAACCCAGATATATCTGCACACATATAAATAGTTAGGAATATTCGTCCAAACATTGGGTTTAAGGAGAAGAGGAAGACCCTTTCCCTTGAGATTGCGTGTCAGAATCAGAGCAGTCAGCTGGATTTGGCTCGATGCTGAACTGCAGCCTAAGGCAAAGGAACCAATGGAAAAACGCCGGGTTATTTGATCTTGATTTTTCTCATGTCTTCACAAAGACGTTCACAGAAAACGTTAGTCAATTTTCAGGAAAAGAATGACAATATTTTTTTAAATGCCCCCAATACTGCAAACGTGCCAACATTACAGCATATATAACAGTTAGTGTTTGACTAACATTCATTACCTGTTAGCGCAAATGCCACAAGGTTCTTGTTTTGGTATTATACAGGGCCGTCAGTGGATTTCACCGTGGGAGCAAGCAGGGGAATGGATTTCATTTTACGTCTCTGTAAAATATGGGCTGCTGCTGCTGTTTCTCTGTTCTTTTCTCTCTTTTTTTTTTTTTAAGCAAACCAATCAAACGTTCCCCCAACAAAACTGAAAAATGAGCATATCATTCTTACAGGTTGAAGGAAACGGAGGGTGGCACGGTGTTGGGTGAGGAAGTGTGACGCAGTGGGGGAAGAAATGGCAGGGAATCAGTCCAAACTCACTCATGCACTTAGTGAGGCCAGTACAACTCAGGCTAGATCCAAAGCCAAAACTTTGACAACAAATAATTTTCTATTTATGAGTCGAAGGAGTAAGATACGGCTAAGATAAAAAATGAAAACGCTATTGAATAGTTTTATTGAATGCGATCAGCGGGTTGTCAAAGCTTTGATTTGGTCCCTGCCCCAGTCTCAAAAAGATACGTCGACAGGCTAACACTTTACATTTCACAAATCATTGGCAATTTAAAATTTGACTGCATATCCACATTACTACAGAAGATTACAGAAAGGGACACAAAACCCTTTCGCGCTTTCATCGACATTACCCTGTGTGCCAGTCTCAAAGCGTCATCCTGTCAGCGTATTTCCTGGGACACTGGGCTCTCTAGTCACATGTGCGCTCCTGCATTCGTGAATGATTTAGAGCCGGATGCCTTTGGATCCGGATCACAACAGTACCCCTCTTCCCTGATGCCCAACCGCCTTGTGGAGGGTGGGGTGGAGCAGCACGGAGATGTGTGACGGTGAAATGGCTTGCACTGTGTGACCAATCATTTAGCAAAACTGCTTATCTGATTAAAGGGGTGATATTCATTACTTTATATGGTTATCTCTGTGACCTGTTTCTTTTTTCTGGAACCAATCAGATTTTCGGATGTTTCTTGGTACAATTGATTCCTGACTGCAGGTTGCTGGCCTTTCTACTAAGAATCTAGCAGCTCACCTTACTCCCTACATAAAATTAAAAAAATAAAGACGCATTCTAAAGATAACAGATTTTAAAAAAAAACAGCCTGTTAATAGTACTGTCTTGTAGATATACAACGATGCTGGACCTGACTAGAATTTCCATTTAAGATAGATCAGGCCTGTATTACATATTGATGTGACCAGGGTTCAAACTATGGGGGTTCATCCAAAATAAATTTGGCTCATACTGTAAAACTCTAAAAATGCAGTTTGGCTGGGGGTATTCACAAACACTAACCCCCCTAAGAATATGTGTAATGACTCTAAATTAATCCAAATTGACATTTGGCCTGCATCTTATATATTTCTTTACTGCAGTATTTTGCTTGAAACATTAACATGAAAATACTAACATGGGTAGCAGAAATATTACTTTTCATTTCTCCTGAAAGACGACTCGCAACAGAAAGATTTCCCAAGGTTTAAAAGCGCTAATATAATTAAATTTCACTGCTATGAGCTAATGAAACGTTAACCTTTTCGGTCAAAGTCTCCAAGCAACCCTTGCCATTGTTTGGTCTTTTTTAATTTTATTACCTGTGCACAGCGTTCAGATCTGCTTTTCATCTTTTCATTTACAACATCCGATCTTCTCCATTCTCTCTCGTGTTCTTTGATACCCTTATAATCTATAAGTCTTTTGAAGACATGGCAGAGACATTCAATGGATAATGTTTATAGTGGCCATGCCTATGTGTATACATACATTAAAAAAAACAAACACCTGCCCTGATTTTGCAAAGTAGGGTTGAGCCGCAGTTTCAATCTAATACATTTTTCTAAACCATGCATTCTCTATTATGAAAATCTCTAAATCTATAAAAAATGAATACTCCGTATTGATTTGCTTACACTAGGAAAATAAATAAATAAATAATTTGAATAAATTGCCGTTTTAATCCCTATTCTTACATAATTAATTTTAAAGAGATCAAAAAATTGTGGCTAAGCTTTGAAGAATTATTTTAGATACAGTAAGCAAGTATATCAAATTAGTTACCATAGACACCATTCTGTGGGCGGAAAACATCTGCATGTTAATCTGTATGTAGTTCCCAGACATAATACTGGGTTTTATACCTGGGTATGAAACATTTAACCAATAACAATATATACACGAGTCACTTTGGCTTCCAGAACAGTAAAATCAATTATGAGGAATATTTTTGCATTTCTCAGTAATATTTAGTTTTTCCATATTTATATTTTTTATGTGTCAGAGGTTTTATTTTTCCCCCAAATACAGAACAATTCTACTCCAGGCACATGGATAAGAACCTTATGTACTGTTTAGCTAAAGATCGTCCCCCTTGACATTAAACTGCCGAGTAAAATGGGAATTGTGAATTTTTCCCAACCATTAAACCACAATTTGCCATGGATTACCAGGTATAACTAAAAAAAAAAAAAAAAAAAGTTACAGTTTTAGAAAGTTCATAAAAAGCATGGCGAAAGAGTCTACATTTTTAGTGGCATCTTTTCATTTAAACTATTGAACATTTCATTTAACATCTAGTCAACCAAGAGATGAAAGCTGGGTTTAAAGGCTATTTTTACTCTTTAAAACCAAATCGCTTATGATTCTCATCTTTGGTCCCCCTTCATTCCTGCTAAATAAGTCACAGCCAGGAATGCTCATTTAGAGAATGGCAGTTTTAAGCATCCCAAGGCAGTATTGAATGTTCCTTTTCCATATGGGGAAAAAATGCATGCATATTTAATTCACTTGAATACTGAATGAAGCATGTACTCTATCTTTCTGCTTTTCTGTCTTCCATGCATGTGTGTGTGTGTGTGTGTGTGTGTGTGTGTAGGGGGAGGGGTGGTCGTTTGTGATTCCTTTGCAGGGAATAAAAAAAAGCTTCAAACTCCTGGGTTTACTTTACAGTTCTTCAAGATCTTGAAATGTAGTTTATTTGATTGAAAGAAGAACTTCTGCAACCTTTGAACCAGAGCCAGGGGTTTTATGACTATGGGATTCTAGCTTTTCATTTGACGATGCAACTGAAAGCGTCACAAAACTAAAACATCGGCCTAAAAATAAATCCCCAAAACACGGGGGTCTTATCTTGGAAACCGTACCCAGTTCAATGATACAAAGCGCACATGTGAACAGTAGTTCCATTATGTTTTTCCATACTGTTTTTTAGGCAGTATGTCACATTTGGCTGTGTCTCAAGGTAGATCAGTTTACAGAACGGTAAAAAAAACACTGAATTTGGGCTCCCTGGTGACCCCTCCAAATGCCAATTTTTTGTTTTAGTTTTTTTACATCCAGTGGTATACAGGATCCCCACAGATCGATAAAATATTCACTGAAACCTTGTTATCCCTCAGACTGGTTTGCAAACCATTTAGTTTTCTCCTTATAAAACTGCCAATGCCTTAATTAGATTGTCAGATCGCTATGGTAGCTACGGCTATAATAAATTCATGACAGATTTGATGTCAAGCAACATTACTGATCATATTTTATGTCATTTAACATATTTGCAATATTGTGGCTATGTTACTCATTGGCCTTGTGAGAAAGGAGATGGGCATTAATATGTCCCCCCATACCCCCCCCCCCCCCCTTTTACTGCTACAACAGCCTCTAATCTTCATGGATGGCTTTCCACTAGATGTTGGAACATTTCTGCTTCAATTCAGTCACAAGAGCATTAGCGAGGTTGAGTTCTGAGGTTGGCTAAATCGGCCAGTTAGCGTTCTAATTAATCACAAAAGGTATTCAGTTGGGTTAAGGTGCATGCCCTTCTACACCAATCTCGACAAACCAATTCTGTATGGACCTTGTTTAGTGCCGGGGACATTGTCATGCTGAAACAGGAAAGGGTCTTCCTCAAACTGTTGTCACAAAGTTGGAAGCACAGAATCATCTTGAATGTCGTTGTATGCTATAGTTTTAATAGTTCCCTTCACTGGAACTAAGGGGCCTAGCCCAAGCTATGAAAAACAGCCCCAGACCATGATTCCTCCTTTACACAAAACTTTACACTGGAATCTGCCCATCCCGTTGGACTGCCAGACGGTGAAGCGAGATTCAGCCCTTCAGAGAATGCGTTTCCGCTGCTCAAGAGTCTAGTTGCGATACACCAATCCGGCCGACGCACGGCGTTGAGCATGGCGATTTTGGGCCGGTGCGTGTGGCTGCTTGTTTCACGGAGCTCTGACTAACAGATCTGGTGCTGACTTTGCTCTCAGAGGCAGGTCGTGAGTGTTGCAACTGAGGACGGGCGATTTATACATGCTGCGCTCATCAGCGCTCGCCGGTCCCATTCTCTGAGCTTGTGTGGCCCACCACTTTGCAACTGAGCTGATGACGCTCCCAGATGTTTCCACTTTACCATAACAGCACTTGCAGTTGACAAGGGTAGATCCAGCAGGGTAGAAATTTGACGGACTGGCTTGTTGGAAAAGTGGGCTCTATGATGGTACTATGTTGAAATTCACTGAGCTCTTTCCAGTATGGGAGATTGCATGGCTGTGTGCTCAATTTTAATACACCTGTCAGCAACAGGTGTGGCTGAAATAGCGAAATCAACTAATTTAGGGATGTCCACATACTTTTGGCCATTGTATTGTAATTAGTAAGACAGGGAGGCCTCCATTGGCATCAAGTGTTGTGGAACTTGCCTGAATAGGACCTCTAAGTTATTTAAAACACGGCACATTTTACATATATTTTGGTTAGCTTGTTGTGCAGAAGGCAACAGTCTCAGCGATAGGTATATATATGCTCTCCACCATGTCTCAAAGCGATTGCATATTAGCAAGGTAACTGTACTGAGGTAGACGTGTGAATGCGACATAATGCAACATACCCGTGTCTGATGTGGACAAGGGGGATGAATGTCCACAGGTAGCTGTACATCGCTTCTCTCAACTATGGCTATGAGTCTTTGGTAATCAGTGAAAAATCTAAACTGTGGTTAGTCTTACATGAGGAACAAGCTTAGTAATTATTAGAGAGCTTTACAGTGGAGTCACAACTCCTCTTCATTGAGTGTGTGTAGGTTTGGTGACCATGGCATTAGTAAGAATGCCCACAAGGGGACTCATTCATAGAGCAGTGTGCTACCACTTGGGAAAGGGTGACATTCAGGTGGACAATGCATCAGCACTCATCGTTTGCTGATTAAACTGATGAAATTGATAATGCCTCTTAAACAAACTTGACTTCTTCTCAGTGCAGATGTCGCTCATAATCCTCACTGGCCTGATCTGTGGTCAGTCCCCCCCGACTCAACATCTGATGCTCAAAGAGTGCCTCCTTAAATTCCATGACCATCTTTCACTGTTGCTTAAAATTATTTTTAACATGCTGCGGAGAATATAATAGTCAAGTCAAGTCTTTTTACTAGATGTCCAGACTGCATGTCAGTACCAAGGCACATCTAATACTGCAAAAAAACCACACCAGCATAACTATTACCCTATTTCCGACCACAGTTCAGTCCAATTCATGGAGTGCAGCAAACAATTAACGAATGCTTGTACCAGTAATTCATTATTGTTTATAATGTGATTATCTTCCCCTTCAGAGAATTATAACTCCATTGGAATGACACTATTCGATAATAATCACCTAGCACTCACAGCAGTTTACCAGCTCAGTGGCGGTAATCCCGATAGCCTTTGATAATGTGGTTTTGCATATCTGAGGGAGACACGGTTCTGTATGAATGTGATGCATTCCATTACAAAATTTTGTGAGAGTTGAAATTGCATGTCCCTCATGACCCCATTCCGGCTGAACTAAAAAAAAAAAACTCCTCGAACAGTCACTAAAAATGTATTTCAGGTAATTCTAAAATAGAGAACTGAAGGAGAGGGATATGCAGAAATGCGAGCTTATCTGTTAACGAGATCATAGAAATAGCAAACATATTTACGAGCTGTTTATGACACTGTCTTCAGGTCCAGAATTTTTCACCACTTAGAACCAAATGACAGGGTCAACCACAGAATTTGAATGTGTAATATCTGTAATGTATAAACTGGAACAAATGAATTGTTCAGCATTCTACCGATCATGTGTGCTGTATGGCGCACACATACATTTGTATTCAACAGTTTAAGATCTGGTTTATTTTTGTTGAGCTCATTTAAGGTACGTCCAGGTATTATTTTGTCAAAGATTCAATTCCAGTGCAGGTTCCCCAAATGATTAAATCATTCTATGTCACAGGTGGTGAAAAGATGGACAACATTTATAAAAAGTGTCCATTCCAGGAAGCAATTCCTCTAACATGCCTAAAGCGGGACAGGCATTCAATGGTAAAGTTAGACTTTTCCTGAAAAGCACTAAATGGAAACGTATACGTTTAGATAAGGCTTTCAGCTTACGACAGAACGCGGTATGATATGTAATACGGTCTGATGAAGAACTAGTTGTGGAAGGACGCAAATTCCATTGAGCTCAGTGAGGTGAGCACATGCTGAAAATGCAGACACACACGCAGAGAGTCTCCGAATGAGTGGCAGGCACGGGGAGAAGCTCACGTTGTCCCGCGCGACGTAACCTGGGTTTTAAACAGCAGGTCTGCACTCGAGTCAACCTGACGGTGCGCAGAAGTGAAAGGGAGGCTTCGCTGCCATCCCACCGATCGCGGGCAAGGCGCTCTCCGCTGTATAATTCATCAGCCGAAGCTCCTGCCCCGCTTTCTGCGGCTATTTATAAACCTTCCGCCTCACGCACTCTCGGCGTTCCTGCTCTCCGCCAGGAGAACACAACGGAGACCCTTTTCCATTTGCGGTTCAGGTTTTTTTTTCCCGATTTTCCTCAAGCACCAGGGCTTGCCTCTAAGACGATGGATAATGGGATCGGAGAGCTCAGTGCTTCCTCGAGAACATGCTTTAAACCCACTCCATCAGTCCGCGCATGACGGTTTTTTTTTTTAGTTACACATAACCTATATATGTGTGGAGTGCCGGAGTTCTTCGGGCACAAGCAATTTTTCAGCCTGTAATTCAACTATTTATTTCTGTTCAGATGTTGGCTCTCTTAAACAGACCACATTTTTAACATGGTCCATTTATACTCCCCGAATTAATTCAGTTTAAATACGTAGTGTGGTCAAATATATAATTTCCATGTTAATTTTGCAGCTGATTACAAGGTAATTACAGTAATGTGCATCTCACTTGTATTTCCTGATGAGTGTATGAAAAAGCGGTTTGTAATTTCAAACCTTCAATCTCAACCTGTGGAAAATATGCTGGGAAATTAGAGCCAAAAAGAGTGTGTTTGAACTGAAATTAAACAGACCTCCTTGAAGCAGAAGGCCAATCCACGTTATGAATCTAGTACAGAAGTAAGTTGAGGGATTTGAAACTGGCTGCTATAATGCGGTATGTGTGTTCTTGAAGAAAACTGCATTATAAAAAGTCTCTATCTCTATCGTTTAATATAGTACGTTATCTGTACTATCCGGTCTACAGGCGTAATTCAAAACAAGAATAAGATTTTTTACATTACTTAATTACATTAATCCATAATTTTCCTTTTTATGATCAGTTGCTTATAGTGAACCAACCAAATAGGGCAGATGTGCTAATTTTAAACAGACTGCTCTGTATTTTATTTGTGTTTTCAAAGTATTTTACTTGATTTCCTTTTTACTTGTGTTCACAAAATTGGTTTACTTGTGTTTTACTTCAGGACCAACGTTGGTTAACCGATATAAGTAAACTCCTGTCTTAGCATGCATTAGTACAGTTTTGGCCGCTGTTACACTGGCCTGTCCAACACATTTATCCAAGCGCAAAATAAATTCCCCCAAAATGTCAAAATGTATATAATAGATCTACTAATCTGAGAAAATTAATTTATGAATAATTATATTTTATTAATTTATTTTCCTTCTATATTCTCAGATACAGTATAGCTCAATGTCAATGTTTATTGGACCATCCATGATTTAATTGGCTAAAAACAAGGAGTCAGATTTTTAAATCTGTGACTTTATCTCTTTAGAGAGTTGTTATGTAGTTAATTTGATTATGCTTCACATATAGCTCATCTATGTATTTCATATAAATATGATAAAATTGTACTGTAGTACACAGCAGCTTCCCAGCCTATTCAAAATTAATATATTTATAGCCAATGACTCACACCAGGATTCCTGTCTCTGTGATCCCTCAATTTCCTGTCACTAGGTCTTGTATGAATGCACAGGGCATCAGGCGCGAACAAATAAATAGATCCTGGTAATTAGGCACATTAATAAGTTTGGTTTTCAGTGGTTCAATCTTAAGGACAATAAGGACTTTCAATTGCGCACAGCACTTGGAGTGAGGAAACCTTTGAAATTATGTTTGAGGACAAGACACAGCTTCTTATTATTATAATTAAATAGGGAACAGATGTATGAATGTTAATGTGAAAAAGGAAATGGGAGAGATCTTCCAAGACCAAGACGCCAACACAAATAGTGCCAAATTAGCCTCTTTACATCCAATGTCTGGCAAAAGTGATTGCATTTTCCGTTCTTACATTGAGTCGGACCATTTTTTCTGTTTTGACACAATGAAAATGGGAGGAAATATGTATACATATATATATGTTCATGTTCATGAATTAAATAATACGCAACATGACAGGAAACTGCTTCCTTCTGCTAATTAGTTCCTCTGGCCTGCCCTGTCTCTGAGTTTCATTTCTTCTCCGTGGGCTCGATGCAGCCCTGTAGCTTGCGGTCCTGCCACGTTCGGGTCGGGCCGCCGAATTGAACGTGAATTGGTTATAAAGCCTTATAAGAAACGCTCTTGCAGAGTCTTACAGTCGCGAAAGCATGTCGTCATTTTAATTCTGTTTTTTAAAAACGTTTTGTGACCTATGATTTTTAAAACACATTTCGCCAGAGATGTGGCTGGCTTTGGAAAGGAATAGCTATTTATATCTATAATTTTGATTATTTGATGTCAGCTTGACATCATGTTTATTCATTATCAGTAAATTATATTTGTAGGTTCTGAAAGAAGCATATATGTAGATTCTAAAAATAGAACTTGTAAGCTCAGAGGGGGTTAAATACCACAAAATCTTTTTATTTTCTCTCTCTTTCTCTTTCTCTTTTTTTTAAATAGACCTGTTTTGTACAAAATCCTTGCTTCAAAGGTTTCTAATCTAGGCAGCTCCACTCTTTCCATAGAGACTTGAGATCTGGGCAGTTTTTCCGGTGCTCTGACTTCTGGCTGTGAAAATACATTTTATGATCATCTGCAGTCAGGTTTTTCAACTTCTTTTTATTGTAGATTCTTTGTTGATTCCCATAAGGGCAACTTTTTAACACATGGTCTGTAAAAAATCTCAACATTGGAGATCATTTAAGTTGTTGATCATTGATGTTACTTTCCTTGGGTTTCATGCATTAAATATGTTTCGTCCTCTAATAATCTTGTTCTATTTTTAAATTCAAATTTATGAAAGTGTGATAGATACAAGCTACTGTAATTAAAAAAAAAAAAAAAAAATTATTTTAATTTTCCTGAGCAGCTTATGCCTAGGGCCCTATGAGATATGATTTTTATTCTCAGTTATAGCTGATTTAGGATTTACACGTTACAGTTTGTTGGCTAACGTAATCATTACTGTATTTACTGTTTCTCTTGTGTTTAGAAAACAACTTTGTGCCGAGGCATGCCACCAGACAAGTGGTCATTTACAAAATGCTGTATCAATGAGTAGCAATTTACGAGTAAGCATTTTAAAAATCCCTTGATTTACTATGAGAATTTCCTTTAGTTTCAAAGGATGGATTCATGCCACTATTCATTAAATTATGGGTTCGAAGCTCATTGGTGGACCCCCATTGAAATTCATTTGTGGAACATTTGTGTGGCGTCTTTTGCACCACAGCTATGAACAGAGAGGATATTAGGTGCGTTTAAACTGTCTGTACGTTCCCTCATTCCCAGCAGGTCTTTGGACTTAAATAAATGAGCCCCATTAATCTTAGGTTTAAATGAGTTCTCGGGCCTTCAGATTATTTTGTGGCTGGACAAATCGTTATTTTTAACAATTAAAGTACAAGTTATTATGTAATCTAGACACTTTGGTGGCCCGGGAAGAGCACAGTGCAAAATTAATTTTGTGATTTAGGTCATTTCATTCAAAGGTGTTTCCTGGATTTAAGTGCGAAATGCTTACTAAAAATCCAGAGGCGGCAAGTTGAGACAGTTGTATTCATTGCTTTTATTATTTAACACTTCATGACTCACCTTAGGTACCCATAGCCATCAATTACTTCAGAAGGAGAGAACAATGGTGAAACATCAAGGGAATTTCTTATTATAATGTTGTTGTTCAAAGACCAAAGGAGCACAGTTTTTTTTTTTTTCCTTAAGGAATTTCTTCAATTGGATTTCATCAGTGGAAGTTTAGGCATGGAAACACTTTAGAAAAACCCCATATTTTATTCTTAAATATTCTTTGTGTGTAATAATATTGTGTGCAGCATGAATGAATTGATGCTAAAACAATGTTCTGTCATTAGATTTTTTAACTAGGCACATGCTAAGGATTTCCATGCCTCCATGCCTCCTCTCAGTGTTCCCCATATCAGTTACATACAATATCAGTACGGATATCTTGGCTATTCACAGCACTGTGCTAGCGTTTTAATCCAATTAATATGGAGGTGATTTTCGATTCAGGCTCAGTGCAACATCAGTGCAACATACTGTAAAGGCATTTTTCCATCTTTGAAATATTGCCAGCCCGATGTCCAATGCCCAGTGTTTCCATATCTGTAAGAGAAAAACTAGTTTGACATTTGAATTCCCCAGGATTGATTACTACGGTTCCCTACTTTCAGGAGTCTCTAAAACAACACTGAAAAAGCTGCAGTATATTCACAGATGTCCCTCATGGAGTCCTTGCACTGGCTCCCAGTCTAGTTTGAGTTGATTTGAAATATCCCTTTCCTTATGTTCAGGGCTCTGCATAATATGACTCTCTCTAACATGCTCTTTGCTTACTCCCCTTGGCACAATCTTTTGTGTCTACCTTTGCTCGTCCACAAACAATTTGGTCTTTCTGTCGACACTTTAAGCTATGGAACTTCATCCTAAAAGAAATCAGGAACTGAATGTACATGGGTGTCACTGTCTATGACACCCTCTCATTGGTAGAGAGCGTTGCTGCAGTTACCTTGGCCCTGAAGGTTCCTTCTCTGCAACATTTGAAGAATTGGCTCGTTCCTCACCTACCAAGCAGGTCCAGAGCCCTGTATTCTCTCACCTGGCCCACAGATGCTCACTCCTGGCCAACTTATGAAGTGTGCCACAAGACCACTTCAGCTCATTCAGAGCGCGGCTTCTCAGATGGCGTTAAACCTTCTGGTATTCAAGTGTGCGTGTTATACACCACTAATATGCCACCCACTGCCCTCTCATTACACCTCGCATTGAATATATATTAAAATATTACTGCAGGCCTACTAACGGTTACAAACACAACCTCCAACTGTCCAAAGTTACTAATCCGATGAGATTTCTCCAAGACCACATGGTTTTTCCGTACATCTCGGAAGCGTTAATTCTCTGCCTCAGTGGTGGAATGAGGTTCCAGGGACTAGGAGGTCTTCTGAGACGCTAACCTCATTCCATCATTGACTTAAAACTCTTTCACCTTTTTATTGTACCTTAGC
>JAOYSI010000106.1:5377-52408 GCA_025775065.1 Hiodon alosoides | reverse complement strand
TCTGCTATCCTCCCCTCTGTCATCGTCCTCCCTTTCTCCTATACTCCGCTCTTTCTTCCTATCCTAGCTCACGAAGGCATGCTGTTATTTTAGACATAAAACAAATGAGAAAAGCAGGGCTTCCCACAAAATGATACCTTTACTATCAAAGAACACCACTAATGAACCTGCAGATACCCTCAAAGGGAACCGGATCCTGCTGGCTGAGTTCTGAAGGAATAATTGTGTGCAGTCAGTAAGACTGATAGCTCATTGAAACATTTTTTCACTTAGTGTCTTTTCTTCCTTTAATACGGCCTTTCTTTATGGCCCTTTTCAACAACCTGTCAATAATACTTTACACAATTGTGAGAAAGAAAGTCACAGCTAGAGCCCTTTATAACAATGCAGATGACTCATCAGTAATATCCAGCAGTTAATCAGTTATCACTTATGGCACTGTCACACACTGTATGACAGAGTCATAGCTGGCTATGGTTTGTTGCAAGATTATAGAAGTGTATATCCTGACATTATAGTTTGTTCATAAACATGATATATATATATATACACATATAACCCTGAACCTGTGAATATTTACATAAATTAACTTAAAATTATTAAGTAATTATTAATTATTTGAATTACAATGACCACACATAGGGTTCCAAAATAATTATGAAATAACAATTTGTTGATATTGTTTGTGAATAATTTTCTGTTTTTTTATTATAAATGCACAAATTATTGAATAATTAAATGTCAAGTTATTATTTTTCAAATTTGTATCAGTAATCAAAATGGGAACCCATCCATTCTCATTTCTTAAACCAAAGCCAAAGTGTTAGTTTTAGATTGATGATCTGCAGACATTACTGACTGCATGTGTGAAAACAGAGATAGATGCAGATATGCTGTAGATTCAAAAGCACAAACTAAATGGAAGGTGCTCATTTCATTCCATCTAGATTGATTCGGTGAGAACTGAGAGGTTGCCTTCGGTGAAAATCAAAACATTGGCTGTATTCTCCAAACTATTTTTTTTTTTGCACGATTTTTTTTTTTCACAACAAATTTTGACCGGTTTGAGTTCAGTGGCATTTATCAACTTTTCAAGCTTCTATTACACCAGAGCGCAATAGGCAATCTACTTAAATGCTGTATTTCATCTACTGTGTTTATGCTTAGTCAGTTATTAATGCCCTCATTAACGACCGAGAACAACTTCTTACCTCCTTTTATCATCGCTTAACCTCCAGTTAAAAAACCCCACTTCCCATAACTTTTGATCAGGGTCCCACTGGGCCTTATAGCCTCAGCCGCCACTCTGATTGTATTGTATTGTACTGTGCGGCAGGTGACATAGCTCAATACCTCAGGTGTTAGCCATATAACGTGTTATAACTAATCCCCAAATGGTACCACTGCTACATACTTCTGTTGATAGCCAACTATTTAGCAAATTTTTGAATGTTATCATATCTTCAAACCAAACCTAATGTTATATAAAAGTAATCAAATGAGTAAACAAATACTACTAAATATTGATAATTATTTATAAAATTAAGTTATGAAACACCCAATGCGCCTGCGTGATAAAATAACTGTCCCCTTATAACTGGTTACGCCTGTTTTAGCAGCAATAACTACAACCAAGTACTTGGTTTTGATTAGTCTCTCACAGTACCATGAGGGAATTTTTGCCCACTCCTCATTGTAGAACTTTTCCAACTTCAACTCATTTGTAGGACATTCTGAGTTACTAACTACTAAACTACTAATTTCAGGTCCTGCCACATCTGCATCCATTCTGATGAAGACGTATTTGTGTGTTTCAGATCATTGTCTTTCTGTGTGATTCGCTGATGGTGATTCCACTGATGGTGAAGGCATGAACACTGACCTTAGGCGAGAGAGGCCTGATCCCTGGACAAGATTCTTGGTTTATTTGTGACTTCCTGGACGATTTTACACCTTGCTTTGGGATTGATTTTGGCAGTAAGGCCACTCATGGAAAGATTCACTACTGGTCCAAACTTTCTCCATTTGGACAATACAGCCCTGACTGTGTTTTAGTTGAGCCCCACAAAAATAGTCTCACAAAAAGATCTGACCAGATTCAGAGCAAAAAACTAGAAAAAATGCTAAAAAATCAAAAAGGGGGGAAATACTCTTTCATGGAACACAACTCAGTAGTTCAGTATCCACTGCCTGATAACAGTACTCACTGTCCATTTCTGCTGCAGCTTCGCGCTGTTTTGTAACACAGTCAGGGATGCCGTGTTGGTCCACTGATCTTATACACTTACCTTAATGCAGAAGGAACCGTGTCCATCCTGCCTCATTGACTTTCAATTGGCCCCGCTTGTCTTTCCCACTGGTGCGGTCTATGGCCTTAATAACAATCTTACTCAATCATTCGCTCATCTGTGTGCTTACTGTCAAGAAGGGAGAAGCCCCTCTGTTGAGTTAGGTTATCATCTTTCAAATGGCTCCTCCAGCAGCTTGCTAGTTTCAGGAGAACACTAGCCAAAGAATAATATCACCAGGAAATTGCACAAGCCATTCGCCATTCACTAAATTTACCATTCTGGCGGAAGATCATGGCCAGCAAATGGACCATGTAAAAATCTTATTCTGAAGGTATCTGTGGCAAAGTAGGGGGCAAAGGCCTTGGAAGGGCAGGGTCTCAGGACAGGCAGGCAGCGGTACAAGAAAACCACAAACTTTACTGAAATAAAATTAGAAGAGTGAAGGGGGCGGGGCTGTGCTCTCCAAACAGAGGGTAACTAATGCGTAAGGTTTTTAATGCCAACAAAGATATCAAAACACAAATGATCAGAGGTAGCAGCTCCTTCTTTGTTCCTATCCTCACTCGCCTGGGCACGCTGCCTTTTATGCCCTGATTGCCTACAACTGACTGAGGAGGGAATCACAGGTAGGCAGTGTCCACGGAGCAGGCAGGTAACTGGCTCTGGGCTGTTGTCCACGCTTCTGCACCAAATCTAGCGGTGCCTTGTGCACTTGGTTGTGCCCTTTCCGGGTTGGCGCCGTCACCTCACGGCTCCACAGTGTCAAACAGCACATTTAAAAGCCTTTGCGCAAAACATGAAGTGCAAACAAAGGTTCAATATAAAATGCACACATAATGAAATAAAAACATCTAGTTTTACAATTGCACTGAAGGTAGAAATGCCAGTCCGTAATGGTGACGCATTGCTAATACAGAAACACATTATTAGAAAATGAAATTGAGTATGAGTCTTTTTTCCATTTACGTATAAATCCTGTTGGCCCATAACTCCCGACTGCATCGATCAACAATAAACTGAGTACGATCGAAGAGAAGACGTCACATTTAAAGGACTTGCTGAATTTGGACATATGACCTTTATGTCTTGATTATATATGGAATATAACATTGCCTCTGGTATTCAGACAAATATGTTTATGCCTGAAAACTGACAGTGCTAATGATGTACACTTGACTTGTGAGTATTGCAAGCTGATTGCAACACAGTAAGGTAGAATAAGTGCAACAGATATAACACTACATGGCCAAAGGTATGTGAATACAAAATAGTGGATTCGGGCTATTTCTGCCACACCCATTTCTGACAGGTATATAAAATCGAGCACACAGCCATGCAATCTCCATGGACAAACAAGAACTTGACTGGCCTGCACAGAGCCCTGACCTCAGCCCCATTGTACACCTTTGAGATGAATTGGCACACTTACTGCGAGCCAGGCCTAATCGCCTAACAGCATTGCCCGACCTCACTAATTCTCTTGTGGCTGAATGGAAGCAGCAATGTTCCAACATCTTGTGGAAAGCCTTCCCAGATGAGCGGAGGCGATTAGCAGTGAAGGGGGGACTAAACCCATATTACTGCCCATGATTTTAGAATGAGATATTCGACAAGCACGAATTTATATCTCTTTCTAACAGCAAGACCTTGATTTCAAGGACAACATAAAGCAGAATGTCAGAGCACAGGGAGCTGGGTTCTGGAACTGAAAGACTGATCTCAGATCCCTCAGAGATGGGTGGGATCGCATTGATCTCAGAGATGGGTGGGATCGCATTGATCTCAGATCCCTCAGAGATGGGTGTGATCACATTGATCTCAGAGATGGGTGTGATCGCATGAGTCCTGGAACTTGGAGAAATGGTAATGCAGCCTCACATCTAATAAGAATATCCGAGGGTCGCTTCCAAGTTTGTTGAAATGTTTGTCAGAATAGCTGGACACTCTAATTTGATTTGTTCACACTGTAGGTGTTAATAAGAGTAATTAGCCTGTGCCTGGTTAAATACGTGGAGAGATATACACTCATAATGGGGTCTCTGCTCTCTTAAATTATGTTCTAAGCAACAGCGGGAGAACATCCCAGTGTAAGCATTACATAAACCGATAACTAACAATGTATTTTTAACAATTTTTTAGTTAAAGACAACAGTGTGTATTATGCTTTTTAATTGTATGCTAACAGAGTGAGCATTTATTACGTTAATGAAAAGCTAAGATTTTCCTCCTTCATAGTGACTTGAGGAAAATCCTTTATTTTATTTATTTATTTTGCTGAATTCGTTCTCCTCTTTATTATCAGTTTGGACAAATACTAAAGTAAACCATGAGAATGTCCAATCAGTAATCATTAAGGTATTTTGCAAACATATAGTTTAAGACATTATTAAATTAGTTTGATGAAAGACCAGTCTGCCTCGTATTTCACGAAGATGATAAAAGTAATCTTTGTGAAATACGAAACTGGGGGGACTTAAATGACTTTGACTGGTTTAACCGCTCTGATGGTCAGTCTGGGGCTACAACCCAGTCAATAGGGCTTGGTGTGTCATCTCATCAATGTGCAACTTTTTGTCTGATTGACTCAGGGGGCTTTTTGATGATCTCCCCAGTCAAAAACCTGGAGATGATCAGAAAGCCATTTTCTTAAGTGAGAGTGACAGATCTCAGTAGCCACGGCGCAGACCCTCCCTGACACCATCAGAAATTACAATCCAGATGGATTATTTTCTCTCTCAATCGTTTTTGCGTTGGGTTGAAAAAGTGTGAGTGGAGGCCACTTGTTTTGTTCTTTATTAGAGTCCAAGTGACAACGCCCAGGTGATCACTGAGGCCATCACCTTGCCTTGCTCTTGCAGACATAAACTAAATCGGATCACCAAAGGGGCTCTTGGAAATAAGATTTTACGGATTTTACTGTGAGGGATAGAAATATAGTTTGGCATGTTCTTTTTTTTAAAACTCTAAATGTCAGTTGCTTTCAGTTTCCAAACCTTATTTCCGTAGTGAACTATATAAACTATATACTATATAAATCTAATATTCATGGTAGTATTTCATGAGGGAGACAGATGGTGAGTACAAAGTCTTCAATCACAAAGTTACTGAAATTTCATGAGACATCTGAACTTTCTAGACCAGTTGATAACTTTGTTAGGAATAGATAGGCGATTCAACCTAACAATTACTTCTGAGTAATTTTCTTCCTCAGAAATTTTTCAGACTTATTATTAGACTGGGATTGTGTGACAGCAAGTGAGAGGAATTTCGGTTGTAGGAACATACAACTTCAACCATTTATTTTTGTCTTTTTCTTTCAAATAATCAATTATTGTACTGTTTTCTACCCAGTTTAGGATAGCTAATTATGTTAATTTAGAACTCAGCACACATGGGAATCCACCCATTATTTTTCACACTGCAAGGCAGGCCATGCAGCCCATATAAGAGGTTCTGCGCTGTTTGGAGGAGAGGCCCGTGGGAGAGGCCCGTGGGAGAGGATACGTGAGTTATTTCTTCTATAGACTGACTATGTGGAGAGTGTGAGGAAGTTACACAGATGTTTGTATGGAGGGAGGAGAGTGGGTTCATTGGTGATTTTAACTTTGCAGTGATCTCATCTTCTTTTGTGGGTAAGACTACTTTAAAACTGGCTTAGATCCTGAGAAGTTCAATACTGTTAAAAAAGAATAAAAGCCTGAATCTACTGTAATTGTACAATTCAGTTAAAGCAGCTGCCAGATGCCATCCCGTCTGTGCAGTTTTTGTATTCATGTTCCTCTCCACAAAACTAATAACTTGGCCATTCTTCAAATGTACACAAAAGAGAATGCTTTGAATCAATAAGGACAAACTCAATAACGACTGTAAACACAAGCTCCTGAACCTAATTGGACAGGGGATTGTTTTCACCTAATTTAAATCACAGCCATTCAATCAAGCAAAGCAGCCCTGCTTTGGTGGGAAGCCATTATGATTAGAACTGTTTTTTAAATGACAAGAGATGAGAAGCCATTTTGTCTTCTGAAGGCATTCAGAAAAAGCAGGTGGCGAGTGTACACTTTTTAGAAGGTGGAACAATTGGGGGCCTACTCTTGTTTTCAACCAGTGATTCAACTTGCATAGAATATATGGTTTTCCTTTAAAATGTACAGAATCAGGGAATATGAATAATGACATAATATCTATGCAGAAGACGTCAAAATAAGAGCAAATCAGTGGAATCACAAAGCCAGATGTGCTCAAGGCGTTTTGAGTGGAGTTCTGGCAAAAGGGTCAATAGACCATGTCCTTCTGGGCTCAATAGGAAGCAGTGAGAAACATATAATGAGAGAGCAGAAATTTGTCTGGGATTAAAGGGATATTAATGGAGTATTCTTTTTTCCCCTAAATCTGTGTTTGAGCATTGACCAGACTTATAATTCTGGTACAGCATCACAGCTACAATTTAAATATATTATCAACTCATGCAAAGGTTTTAGTAGAAGCTGATATTAAAAACTAAACATAAAATGAGTTTTGCAAAAGCAGAGGATCCATGGGAAAGCCTGGGTTTACTGAAGACAACGTAGATGTTAGAATGCCAGGAATCAGTGCTATTTATGGCCCTGCACTGGTCCAGTCCTAATATTTCAACATTACAATATGTAGTATGGAGAAGACATGAGCAGACATGAGATTACATGTCTTCATTAATCTTTGAGTATTTCGTTGTACTAAACGCATGACCCACCACAGAACATTTAACCTTTTACGTGCCCATTAGCCTTTCCATACCTGACATTTCAAGTATTTCATTAAACACAAAATAAAACACAAAAACTGAATTCTAAAATTTCATTTTGGTCTCTGTAAAATAAAGGAGGGTTAAAAGACACATTTTTGATCTTTAAACGACAACTTTACCACAATTAGGGAGGACGTGTCTGCTGAAATATCAGTGAAGCCAACAATCCTGGTTTCTGTAGAACAATAGACGCTAAAAACGGAGGCATTGTTCCCAGAGAGCACCCGGGTAATGATGGATTAATCATCTAATTGATGTGCTACCTTCATTATGGCCAGTGATCCTTCCTTGGGCTTATTTAATTAAAAATCCTCCACCTCTGTTAGGATGCCAAAGCTTTCTGTATTGGCAGTAAAAGGATTATTGGGGCTGACAACAGAAACCCCACCATTATGAGACACGCTGAGGCAAACTCTGCCTAAATATTATTGATTGATTGATTGATTTAAAAAGCTCCGCAGTGCTTAAGAGATTTTTTACTTGGTATTTGATTACCATCACTACCGTATAGTACACTATGGTCACGATGCAACTTAGGAGACAAGTAGAAAGCCTCCAGAAATAAACCCTACGTTAAAGCTCCGATACCTTTTATCGTCAACCCATCATATTTCTCTCAGTAATCACCTTTAATACCTTGACTTAATGTTCCGGGTTGATTGACATTTGCGAACAGGACAGCTTATACAGGTTTGTGCATTATATGGTTGATGCCACCATTGGTGGTTCTGACTATCAGTGTCATGTGGCTGCCGGTCTAAAGGCTCTCCCCTGTGCTGCTTCCCTTCAGTGCACATGTGGGAAATATTACTCAAGGCAAACCTTAAGATTGTGCACACAACAAAGGACCTCCACTGGTATTACGTCTCTTATTGACTAAACGGTCAGCAATACAAACTACCTGAGCTTTGATTAACTCTGTCCTAATTACAGATCACTAAACGTCTCCAATTTGAGCACAGTTTGATTGAGAAAGCACATTAAACACGAAACACTGTGACAAAATCGGCAGGACGGGAGGTAGGCAGAAGGAATCGAGTTTCAGTGTCATCCACAGATTCTTGCAAAGGAAAACTCAGGATGAGGCCCTGAGCAGGGATTCAGATCTTATGTCACGTGATGTATTGGAAGTGTGTAATACATCATAATACGTCGTCATAATATAAACACTCCGGTGCTCTGAAAAAGACGGTTCAAGCTGAATATTTTCATGTGATTCATAATTGAAACAGATTCATTAATGCTTAACCCCTCAAAAAAAATTGATCGGTAAGACCTAGGAATAAACAAATATATATTTTTAAATGTCCAACAGTTACCTATTAACTCCATTAAACTAAACAAATACCACAAAAAATGTTTATTTTGTTAATGCTTTAAAATCTTTGAAGAAAAAATGAGGGGGCAGGTCAGAGAAATCAACGATTACAAAGCGTCCTTGAAGGAAATGTCGAATGGATCGGAAAACTTGTTGCACATTCCCAGCAAGTGTGCACATTGACGTCCAGCACTAGACTTCCCAGCAATGAGCTACGCCAGGGGCGAGGACGAATAACGGAGATTCCAAGAAAACAAGCTTAATGGCCACGGGTGTGGTCCACCAGCCACCGACAAGCTGGTTAATGGTGCAGACCTCATTTTATATCATTTATAATATTTACATTAGTTTGTTTTACAAACCATCATCACATAATCAAATGATCAAGTATTTATCATCATATTCGTATAGTCCCACATAATCAGTACACCCCCCCACCGTACTTCATAATTCATTATCTGTGTTATTTACAATATGCTGATTCATAATACAACAGTTTAAGCATTTAAAAATCAACTTGAATTAGCAAGAAAATAAGAAGTATTCCAGATAACTGAAAACTGACTGAGCTGATGTGACAATTCCCTGATCAGGAGAAACTTTCCCTTCTCTTAGACAACGTATGATCCTAAGCCTAAGGGACCAATGTGAATGTGTTCAAAATCTTGAGTTTTTTTGGCAAGACAATAAATGGGAGGTGACAATGAATTAACTTAGGTGCAGAGAGAATTCTGGATGTGCCCCCAGAAGGTTTCTTTTCTGTGACAAGATGTTACATACCCAGCCACATGTCATGCTCTGTGACAGGGTGATGATATAACTGACCTGTGCTTTTCTCCAAGCTGCTTGGGGATGACTTGCAGCACTTTTTGTTAAAATGAGTTGCACACTAGTCAACTACTGGCAAGATGCACAATTCCGGTTCTGAAGTTAATTGGCTTTGGCATTGGATAGCATTTGCCCCCCTTTCCTAATGATAGAAGGAGTGTAGGGCTGTCACCACTCCAGGGGTTATTCATCAGAGCAGCGCACAACAGGTGCCCACCATCAAAACCCTGACAGGTTCCTCCGCCCACTCCAGTATTGTGTCACCAATGCTGCCCGGATTGCAGCCTGTGAGACCCCAGAGCCATTAACATCCAGCCAGCAACCATCAAAGCCCTCCTATGTGGGTTCTCTCTGAGCATAGGGTCTGTTTACAGGGAGTACAACCAGAAGACCATCCTGCTCACACAGGGGTGTTTACAGAGGCTGAAAAACATGATTTTACTACAGTAATAGTCCAACTAATTTCATAACTGACCCACAGTCTGGGACTTTTTCAAACACGCAGTCCTAACCCAGCATGCTGGAGCATTCCCAGTAAAACCATATTATGTCATGTCAAATTACTCCTAATTAAAAATATCATCTGTATTTTCTGGACGCATTGTCAAAAAATGTGTGTTACAATTTATCTTTCAGGTTTAGATGCCTGTTGTATGCCTGTTCTGAAAGCATTACCTGGCACTGCTGTTGTGTTCTCTCTCTCTGCTGTTGTGAGTCTTTCCCAAGTGTATTTATTTTAAAGAATGCTGTTTCTTCCCATTACACATTTCTGTTTTAATTTATTCAAATGATTTTCCCACAAACAAAGAAGGTGATTCTAACATCCTCACCAACAGTGCACATTTGGAAAATGTGAATGCCCCCTTAATAATCACATTTTCCAGAGCACAAATTTTTATCGTTCAACCGTAAGTGTAGCTGGAAAATATTTGAATAAAGCAAGAAGCATGAACCTCTTCATTTAATCTTACAGATATGAACAACAACTGCAGTTACAGAAAACAGTTGAAATGGAAACAAAATACAATTTATATGGATTAAATTAAGCTCTCCTAAGCCTATAAAAGGCATGGTTGTCCGACCCCTCTCTGCAGACCAGGGCTCTGGCTGCTGACACAAATCTTCACTTTTCCCCTCTTCTCTGGCAATATTGATTTCCTTTATCACAGACAACATCCTCCCTGGGACGAACGGAAACCCAAAGATTGATAGCTCCTCCCTCGTGCTCACAATCCTGGTCAGACAGCAGCCGCCTTCCAGGTAATCCTGACGTCAGAGAAAAGCAGTCGCAGGTGTTGATAAAGATGTTGAATTTCTTAAATTGCAGGCTTTTCCACACTAAATCACAAAAACAGGAAGTGGACAAGTTATCCACTCAGTGTGATCTTGTTATTTATCCTGGGTTACCATCGGTGATCATTTATATGGCAATGTTTTACATCCTCCCTAGCAGTATAACACAACACACTTAGAACAGGTATAAATCCACTTGATCATCACTTGCCTGCAACATTCTACCAAATAAAACCATTCCATTTGTCCATGGGACAACCTTGGCTGGGTCACAACCTTTTAGAAATTTACATTGTATAATGGGTAGAGTAAGGCCCACACCATACAGAGTGAACCCCACCATTTATTCAAATCATCTCTAAGCAAACAGTCATTGCCATTGTCATTTTCATCAAGAAACGTCTACCACCACAGAAAGAAATTATTCCTGCCCTCTAGAAACCCCTGCCGCCAGCCTGATGTCCTAAAACATCTCTCGTCATCAATTCAGCCTTATATCTGACCCCCCCTTCAATATGTCACTCACAACAAACAGCTGCTGACGTGCACTCTGACCCTTTCAAAATACAGCTTGAAGAGGGGGGCACAAATGTCATCCTGTTCTTTAATCATGTCAGTTGTCTATTTCATTTATTTGCTTCTCAAGCTGTCCACCCACGTTCCATTTGCCCCTCAGCATATTTTTCTTCCATAGTCAAAAAATGATGCTTAAGTTTTGAAATGTTCCTGTACGGCATTCTGGGGCGTGCCGGGTGCAGACGTGAGTGGACACAGTGTAGCGTAACACCAGTAAATGGCCTTTGTTGTACATTTTTACCATATGAACCAAAAAACAAACAAAATTAAAAGTAAAGGCAAAACTGTAAAGCTCATCAAATGTAAAAGGAAACCGACAAAATACGAACACTTTTAGCCTAGTTCTGCTGCCCAAACCACCAAGCAGTCATGTTAGCCTAGCCACAAGAGAAACCAAATCCTTTAACAAACTGCTCTACTGCCAAGGATAACCTGGGTGTGGTATTGTCAAGCGAAACACATTCAGGTGTGTCAGTCAGGTCTTCACTGTGGGTATTTCCTCACAGGTTGCTTGTCTGTCAGGCCATGCTATGGGGATGTCCCCAAAGGCTTCACCACTCTGAAACAGACTGCTGAGAGAACCCTGAAATAAGAACTCTAACCCCCAACACACATATTTTTTTTCAGTCTACATCAACAGATGGAATACAATTTATTCCATTAGCAGCAGAGAGGGTGGATAAACTAGGACACTGTCTGCAGGATCGAACATGAGATCCTGAGAGTTGAAAAAGTCATAGATGTCTATATAGTCCAGTTATTCTATGACATCAATTCTGTTTCATTCTAGAGAATTGTTTGGTAAAATTCAGTATAACAACGTTGACATATAAATCTAAAAACATTCCTTTGCACATGGAAAACATGTGGGTGGTTGAAACAGCTCTTTATGCGTTTGAACTGCCCATCTATAAAAATAAGTTTATCTGAGTATAGGAATGGAACAAATAGTTGTAAACGCATTTTTTTTCTATATCAACTGAATTCTGACCTTTGAAATTTGCCCTTCCAATGCACTGGGGTTCCCTGGTGCCCAGAAATACGTGCCACATACGAGACCCACATAGACTTGCAATGGTGGGGCCAGTGGAATGTTAGGCCTCTTGGTGAAACTGGCTCTGGACACCTTGATAAACTTGTTTTGGAACTCTTAATAGGCCTAGCTTTGGACCCCCCTTTGATTAGATGGGCTCTAGTACTGCTCATGAGAGGGTCAGTGAGGACTGCTGCAGTATATCACTGGATATCAGGGAGAAAACTGAAGGCTTGCTGTAACAGTGGGGTAACAATGTGAAGACCTGCCTAATTGGTGATAGTGGGGTGCCACAGTGAGAGCTTTGACAACATTAGGCAAATTGTATTGAATGATCAACACGTTCCCAGTAGGCAAAGACTCACAGAGATATCAGCCCCGATTCTACGGTTGGGACCTGGGTGAGCCTGGTCCATCCAAGTACAAGCCAGCTGGGTTTTTTTTTAAACGAGAGAAAGGTCTCGTCAGTTTTACTGCGCATTTGTGTACTCCTTCAACACAGGGATCGGAGGGAGTAATCATTTAGCTTAGGTAGACATTATTCAATGCCAAATCAGGTTTATTTTTTAGTTTTAGTCTTGTTTTGACCAAAGTTGCATATTTCTTAGCTGCACTGATGCCTAATGTTATTGTGGTCATCTGTTCTATGTAAGTCGTCTAATTCGTTATTTTCAGTAATCTCACAGTGAACAGTTGACATTTTGTGGACATAATGAATCGGAAGGTTGATTATTTCGTGGCAATTATTTGGAGACGTCATACTCAGACATTGCATTTTTACAACAGCATTATGCTATATAATGGGATTTAAATTTTGGAAAGTCAAATGTTTTATCAAATCAAATTTTTTTATAAACATACAGATTTGAATATATTTCCACACATAAATGGTCTGTGTGAAATTATGAAGCAAACATTGAGGTGTATATACCGCTCTTTTGTTTAGCTTTTTAAATTGTGACGTGAATACTAAGGTTACAGACACAGGGAAGTGGAGTTAGCCTAATTTATTAACTAATTACATTTTAAAAATACAATTTAAGGAGAGATCAACAGTAAAATGGTTTCCCTTCATGGGCTTCCTGGCGTCTCAAAAAAATGAAAGAAATTAGAATTAGAGCAAGGCTAACACTGCTGAATCTTCCACTGTCAGTCTGTCTTCAAACACTCATAGAGACACATTTACAGTGTTTTTTAAAAAGTCTGTGTGTCTGTCATAATTTGATTTTCCGTTAATTCTTTATTTCATAGCAGAATGGACAAACGAATGAATGAAAAACTGAGTGTCGGGTTGAATCAAATACAATCATAAAATCAATCATAAAAGATAAACCCAAAACTCTATTTGACCACTGAGTATTCCTTGACAGTTTTTTAGAGTATTGAGACACCTCAGTACAAGATATCAAATATTTCATACAAGCTTAACATAATCCGAAACATGTTATTTAACCCATTCTCAATTAAACTGTGTGTGAGTCTTTAAAATATTGTTATTAGTTAACAATTAATATTATTGATTGTAATATACATTTCTGGTAGTCAGTAGTTTCCTTACATGGTATTAAACACATGCATGTCCATGGTGCAATAATGTTAATATATAATATTTTTGATGGCATTAAGGGAATATACTGAAGGAATACATGAATGGCATGCTTTCAGCTATATATATATATATATATATATATATATATATATATATATACTTGTTGTTCAAAGTGCACTAGTCACATTCTTCTTTCTTTATTTTTGACCCACAAGATTTACCCATTAGGTATAAGATCTGTTCTTGTAAATATCATGATTTGATTAATTAGATCATTTCAATGCCCACATTTTGATGTGCATTTTGTGATGCTGGCTATTTTTGTTCAAAGAAAGCATCATGAAGTAACCGATATACTGCAAGATTATGGTTAACACAACAAAAAACAGGTCACACAACCAATATATGTGGTAGTCCATATCTATTTATAAAAACTTTTCACCTTCTATAACATATAAGTACTTACATGTACTTCTACAAATGTTGTTTAAAATTCAACGGTTTACCCAGCTGGCAACATGAAATTTAAATGAGAAAACGCTGGAGTCAAATTAAAGAACATTTTGTTGCTCTGCTTTACACCAAAAATAAATAAACAAATATTGAGAGAATGTGGAACCAGTCAGGAGCACCATTACTGTCGGTTTGATAAGGTTATATTTAAATACCCCTTTGTTTTGGCACACAAACCTGCTCGCTAATTGTTATGGTTCTGGTTGCTCTAATTGCTTTGTTCTTAAGATCCTGCTTTGTTGCAAGAGCTTTGGTGACACGGAGCGGAGAGCTGTTTGCCGTTTAATTACAGCCTAAAGCGGGAGTCAGGGAGTCGCAAGCGTGCACGCATTCCCGGGACGTGGCTCACACAAAATATTTCACTTGCACTCTCACTGGATACTCAGGAGACGCTTTGCCAGCCTGCTATGCGACAAGTCTTGACCATGTGCAACATCTGCAAAGGTCACTCGTTCTCTAAGCATAGTCACCATAATGAAATGACTGAATTGCATCCTTGTTTTTTAGTTTCTGCTGCATATGAATGAACTCTATAAATATCAGTTTATTTGCTTTCCTTTAAACTCCTGAACTTACTATGTTTAATATTGGTATTTTTTTTATAATCTGCATGCAGATTGCTATATTATTGTGTTATTGTGCACGTAGCAGACCAGATTATAAGTGTTTGTAATCAACCAAAAAATCTGCTCTGCATATTTTATGGAGGTGAGTTTAATTGGTTTTCAAAATTATTATTTATTTATTTAATTATTATTTAAATTATTATTTTGTTCCCAATTAGCCACAGATTATTTTCCAAAATGGAATTAATGTAATTAATTAGTTGGTTATCATTCGCTACTGAGGCATTAATCGACTGGACTTGCATTTTTCAATATATTGGATGCTTGTCAATATAAAACATAGTCTAGATGCTACATCAGTATTAAAATGTAGCGTAGAAAAAATAACCCATAGTTGCAATTTTGAGTCATTGACACAATTACACCCTTACAAAATAAATATCTTTTATTTAACTATTATGACTTCATTTTAACCTTTAAACTTTAATGAATTAAAAGATATATATTTCAGGAGCCTTAATTTACCTGCAGTGTTGACAAAACCGATGGAGAGGGAGATAAGTTCAGCCATGCTCACCTATTTCAATATTCACTTAAAATCGTATGCATTTGACGGTAAAACAGAAATGGTGCTCTCAACAGTGGATCTTAGGATTAAAATGTAACTAATTATTTGTTATCATGTCAATTCTATGATGTTTTTAACTCTTTTTGCAACACATGGTCTCACGGGGTTCAATATAAAAATAGTTGAAAACTAGTGTCAGCATGGGATTAATCAAGTCACACACATATACAAAAACCTTTTTCAACATCAATTCTTTCATCCGCCTCATGCAATTCAAAAGTGGCATTTCATGATCAAAAGTAATTTCACACAAATATAGCTCATATTTATAGGTAAATTGACACCATCTCCGTCCCAATTCATGCATGTAGGCACATAACATATTGGGATTCAGAGCATACAGCACATGCATCTTGTTTTCCTAATGAAGTACAGTGGAGTGAATATATAACGTATGTGGGCAATTAAAAACAGAAATGATTTTCTCATTCCAGGATGAACTGGAGCATAACCGAATTCAATGGCTATTATTGTGTTACAAATAAAGCAAAACAAAGCTACTAAATAAATGTACGTGAAATATAAAGGAATATAACTGTTATTGTTGCTAACACAGTTAGCAGTTTAACAACTGATACGGCTGTACATCAGAATAAGTACTTCATTGAAAGGTACAACAGCAGCGCTGAGATTTTCACTGGCAATCTTTTAGATAGAAGGTGGATGCCTTAACCACCGCAGCACACTTCTAATTAGAAAATTGTAAATATATAAATCAGAGTCCAGATGCAAATACTTATGCTGATGCCCAGGCAAAGAGACTTCAGTTCTCATGTCGAGCTAATGTGGTTACCAGGTAGGAGCAGATGAGGTGAGACAGGAAAGAGGGAGTATTCAAAGCCGATCTACTGTGGACATAAGCTGTGTCTGAGGAATATGCCTCTTTGGATAGGAGCTTATTTGGATGCATGCAGCAAAAAGCAGCCTGACATGCATTTGCCCATCACCCAGATCCTTCTCTGTAACACTTTGCAACCAGCTGAGAAGCAATGGTTTTCTCAGATGTGAATCCCTACATCATTAAGAGATTGAGAGATTGAAAGAAAAATATGTGTGAAAAGAATGAGTAGAAATACTGGGTATGGCTAAGTGGATGAGAGGTGCGATGGACACAGTGCACTGAGCGTGAACTGTGAGAGAGGGGCAAGGACTGTGAAATGAGGGTGAGCTGTGATGGAAGAACCAGGAATCATGAAACAATGTGCTTTCTGATATAGAGACAAGGCTGGAAAAAGACATTTGGATGAAATGCGAACCAAAGCATGTTCTGTATCAGTTTCACATAATGTGTGTGGTAAGGCCAACTAACGAACCCGCTGCTTAATTTGCAATCCACTTTTGCTAAATGTTGTTTTTTTTCATTGAAAAAATTGATATCTGAAGCAACCAATACAATTTACTTTGCTAATTAATGTAATTAACAAGTACATTTTTCTGACTAATAAGATATTTTTTATCCACTGCGGGACTGAGCCATGCCAAGTTGTTTGTTTCAAAGTTCATGTGTCATTTCCATTGGCTCAATGCCCCCTTGGTTCCAGGTCTAAAGCACCCTAACCAGCTCACTTTACAATCAGGGACTGAGTAGGAACTAGCGAGACCCACAGCAGTGGTTTGTTAGAAAGCGTTTGTGTGTGAGAAATGTAGTTGCAGGATTAAACGGTGGGAGCAGAGTACAGTAACTGTGCTATACAATCAGGTCAGCAGGTTCAGAACCGAAACACGTACCGATCCCAATACGTCTCTGTTAATACAGAAACATGCTCACATTTTTGGGAAGGCTTCTCCAGAAGTCGGTTCTATCTCTGTGTCAACAAATAGCAAGATGTTGATCAATGGTAATTTTCAATAAGGACATCACAAACTGGGGAGGAAACACAGATATTACATTGAGTTTTCCTAAATTCCGTAATTTGCCCCAGTCATTGACAGGAAGCTAGGGTTTTAAAAAGTCAGGTGAGATAAAAGTTAGCAATGTGAGCAGACTGGGGGTAGCGGTGGTGGTGCTGGCTCTATTTCATTATTTTTTTGTTTTGTTTCTTTTGGTTAATTTAGCTGGTTATGGAGATTGTGTAGTTTCATTTTAGTCATTTTTGTTTAGTTTTGGAGAAGTTATTTGGGGCAGCAGACAGCACTTGCTTTGTATTCACGTTGCGTTTTATTGTTTCTTATGGTTGTGTTTTTGAGAGCCACAAGCAGAGTGCAGTGGCTGGAGAGACCAGAAGGGCACATCAGACCAAGCCTGTGCGCGGTCCTAGAGTGGGCTAGCCATGGGGGGGGTAGTTTTAATAAGGGCCAGGGGAGAATACCAATCGGGCCTGTGTAGCTTGTTCTGTGCATTGTGAAAGAAAGAAATACAACCGTACGTGCACTTACCTTGTGTCCTGTTGTGGTTGGTGGTGGATCCGAAACGTGGGGTGGTGTTATGACAAAGACATCTACATTTACGTTTTATTCATTTAGCTGACCCTCTAATACAGAGCGACTTGCAACAATGCATACAGTCTGGTAACAAAGTAAACGAAGTTAGAGAAGAGTATAATACAGAATTAATGGCTAATGAATATTATAGAGCTAGCTTACATATCATCATAATATTTCTGCATAGCAGTACCTAACGCATCACATTATCCTAACGTTGCTGCAATTTTGATGGTGATGGTTCAGTGCAGAGAAAGGCGCTCAACTGTGATATTATGATTAAAGTAATATAGTAACTTAATTTTTGGCCAGCTGGGCCCCTTGGTTTTTGGGCTTTCTCAATCTTGCCCTGTTAGATCGTGTTTGTGTGCGTATTGAAGGGAATTGAATGATTTTTTTCCCTATATTGTGAAAGGCACATGGAAACTCATCAATAAATATTTCAATTTCCCTCTTCAAAATCTATAAATATCTATGATTATGTAGATTTTATATTGGGTTAAGTCATCATAGTCTAAAAGTATAGATCCAAAAAAAGCAATACTTTCTCCTATCGCCATCTATAAAATAAATGTACAATGAGTACAAAAATATACATTCAACACTGCAGATATCCCACGAATATGCCCTGTTAACACATCTCAGAGTACACGTTTCAAATGGACTGATCTATAAATTGTTGTTTGGGTGTACTTCATGACTGAAATCCACAGAAAACAGTAGGAGTTGTCAAAATCACATACACCTCTCTGACAGAAACCCATTTTACTGTCTTAGAACACTGTTCAACTGTCTTGCCAAACCTGCAATCAGAATCCTTCTCATATGGATTTAAAATAAAGGGTTCCATAATAAGGAAGAAGAGTGTACTAGAATTGTGATTTCAGGCCCAGGGTATATCGAATACACCCACTGCCAGGTTTTAACAGAGTTTCACTGGCATGGAGATGATATGTATTGGCAGGTTGCTTTATTAGATATGACAGCATATTTAAATCCGCAAATTATTCCATTACACGGTAACCAAAATTATCCTTTCTTTTTATTTTTAAGTTTACTATAGACCAGTTTCTGAATTGCATGTTTCAAAACTAAAAGGCTTTAGAGATTGCATTTATATATATTTATATATAGTTAGACTTCAAAACAAGCCTACACAGCATATACGGAACAAATGTCATCAAAACTGTGTTGCCAAAAAAAATTAAACAGTTTAATATTGTCACAATTTTTAAACATATTTGTGAAATACGACCAAATTGCCACCTCTACTGAGTAAATTCATCAACTTTGTTCTTTTGGACCGAGGAACGTCGGCGAAAAGATGCAAAACAGCGTCCTCTGCCGTTTAGGACCATTTTTGTCATGAATAATTATAAGGAAATGCATAAATTGCCATGGGATCGCCGACATCACGAGGGTGTGTGGCAGCTATAAATTAGGAGACTCTATGCCTCGGGACATAACTCCGACTAGTCACAGGTTGTGGTTCGGCAGTCAAAACGGAAAAAGGAAACAACTGACTCAAAAGAAAACTTTAAGGAGTAACGAGGTGTTTAAAGTGTTTAATATACAACTGCGCTAAATTAAACTGAATGCTATAACAGGTTCGTTTGAGATCCATGGTATTCATCTGTATTAGCTGTTTCGGTTTTGCCTCTATATCGGTATATGGATTGATTATTATGCACGGGCAAAACTTTTAGATTATTTTTGGAAGGAAAACTTCGCACTCGTTTTAAAACGTGTTAAAAGGGGATGTGTTAACATAATATAATAACTGTAATTTGTTTATTATATGTAGGACTAAAATATCAAATATGACGTTGACATCACTAGACTAGTCTGCTATACTTGCTTCTTATATTTATTAAGGTGTTATACTGTCCCAGACCTTTCAGCTAAAACATCCCCACCTCGCCATGAAGTCCGTCTGGCTGGTCCTTCTCGCGTCTTTAACGGTTGGCAACCTCACCGTGAATCTCGGACAGGGCATCCCCAACGAAGAAGACGTGGAGGCGCTCCAGACAGCCGAGAGTCTTTTACTCAGATCTATACTAAAAAAAATAGAGGACGAGAACAACGTTAAAGGTATGTACCACCGGTTAATGTTTTGTGTTTCATACGTTGACTTTGGTTAGCTGCTGTAGGTGACGAGTCTAAGTGAGGGTCAAATGAAACTTTGACAACCCGATAATCGCACTTAATTAAACCGTAACCAATTTAATGGTGTTTTCTTATTTTGTAACCCCTCTTCTGAAATAATTCAAATATACCGCGTTCTGCTTTTCTGAGAACTCTTGAAAATACAAAGGGAAATCTTTATTATTATCTTCATTCTTGTTACTTTTGGATATACTGATACTAGAGTAATTAAATTTAAAACTGTCAATATATTTCATTGTATTTATTCTTTGCCCAGATTTACGCCTATACAATTAAGAAACATATAGCCTAAAACTAGAGGGTTACTGAAACAGACTGACTTAAGTGCTGTTCTACGGAATGGAACGGAGCTACCGGAATGTCTATCGTGTGATACAAACTTTCTGCTTCCACTTGACCAAAACAACATTGAGCGCCAGAGATTATTTTTTGCTCTCAAACTCTTAATTGCACAATACTAGGTAAAATAAATCAAATAAAGTGTTTGCGTGCTTGGGATCGTATTTTATTATTTAGAGAGACAAAGAACATTTGCGAGCTTGTGGTACAGCTACCCTGCACAAGACAAGCTTTACGCGGATACTAGTTTCCACCGTAAAAATGTTGCCAACATGGTTTAAACTAAGCTGAAAAATGACACTATTTGTCAATGTTAATATTGGAGATTGCAAATTTAACCAGTCTTTTTTTACCTCTCGCGACTTGCCAAATACAGTTTGCTTAACTTTAATAGTAGAATTAGAAAAGTTTTTTTTTTTTTTTTTTTTTTTTTTTAATAGAGGAGGCAAAGCATGGGATACATTCTTAACTAGGGCATATAAGACAAATGTCTTTGAACTGAAAAAATTCGTTTAAAGTGCGCGCGTGAGGGTTGCATTAGCATTACCTACTTAACACTGTTAATTTACTAATTGTAAGATCTTTAAACCTTGTTTTGGTCGGTAGCCTATGTTAAGAGATAAAGGCAAGGTTAGCGAAACGCTAGTTTGGGCAGGTGTTGGTGCCGAACTATTGGCTACTGCCGTCTAGAATACACTTGCACGATTTGACGAACTCTAAAGAAAAGTTAAATTCATAAAACTTGCTGTATTTGCGTAGCCAATTAGATTCTCTCTAAACGTAGATTGTTTTTTTATCCCCCGGCATATAATTTAATTTGACTTGTTGATTGCCCTTTGGCTTTTGTAAATCTCGTAACAATGTGAATCCTGATTCAAATTTAGTACGTAGGGGAAACGTGGCAAATTTTAACACTAAAATAATTCCCATAATTGACATTAATATACACAGTATGTTTGTACAATGTTTTCATTAGCCTATTTTAACTTTTAGAGCAAGTCTCATATCAGCAGGAGTGGATCTCTAAAAGGCAGCATCCAGGCAAGAGATACCAAGCAGACATAGAGAAGAGACAGCATCCAGGAAAACGAGAGGAGGAAGAGGGAGAGGATTACTCGGATCTTCAAAAGAGACAGCATCCTGGTAAAAGAGAGAACGAAATTGAGCTGCAACGAAGGCAGCACCCGGGTAAGCGTCATGCATTGGAACTGTTAACAGACAATTCCGCCCCTCAAATGGCGTACTTAGACGAGCTCTCCAAACGGCAGCACCCAGGTAAACGTTACCTGTTGTTCAATAAGCGCCAACATCCGGGTAAGCGAGAGTCCGAGGATGAAATGGACAACGACGACCAAAACGATTTGGAGAAGCGACAGCATCCGGGTAAAAGATATTGGGATAACGGGAGTCCCGATTACGATTCCAGTTATCCTTGTGATATTCTGGATCCCGCGAGCTGCGGCAAAGCGAGCATGTTGCTCGAGCTGCTGGACAACGTGACCAAGAGCCGAGCCGAAGAGAAAAGGCAACATCCCGGCAAAAGGTTCGTTTTTGAAGATTTGCCGGAACAGGAGTAAACAAAGGCGGACCATGAGTTGCTGTGATGCAAATAACAAAATATATGAATTGCTACAATAAATTTGATTAAATAATAGTTTATCCATTAATGTATCTACTGCCCCTTCTACGGGGCCACTTCAGTTACGTTTGGTTTCTATGGCAAATTGCCCAACCGTTGGAAGAGAAATTTAGCCAGGTGTTTTTGGATGGATAGTAAACTATTGTTGTTTCAGCGCACCGTCACACGACTCAAAATATTTATATGCTATTAGATAGATCTGACAGTACACATATACCCCGAGCTGGATAGCTGCCTGGCGACAAAAATTAAACTATAAGTTGCTTATGGTGCAGTTACACCAATAGCTCTGCATTGAGTTGAGTATTTGTTATTACGAGCTGAATGTTAAGCGATGGAATTTTATTTTACTTTTTTAAAGTTTTTAAAGTAAGAGAGTGACTGAAGATCGTATCTACCGTCGCGACAACAATGGAATACCCGTAGTTTAATTTACTTTACTTTAAATAAGCATTTTATATTATAGTATTATTTGTAGAACAATTTAGTCTTGCTGGTACCGGTTGACTGTTTAATTCCATTAAAGCAGCCGGTCTGCAATGATGGGTCATGACGCAGGATGGGTCGCCTGATGAAAATGGATCAAAATCCCACGGTAAACAAATAAATTAAACCTATAATCAACGCTTTGCAAATCGTAACTGTTTACGCAGCGGTACAGGTTCAGTCTCCTTTCAACAAACTAGAACACAATTAAAGGAAAGTGCTTGTTAACGAACAAGCGATCCTTACAAAAAATAACAGATAAGGCAGTTCTAATCTGCTCTGCTATGGTTCATGAATTATGTCTGTTAATATTGTTTTAAAGCTTGGAAATTTATCTCGTCATATAGCATTAAACATCATACGCAAAACCCAGCGCATGTTCTTTGATGTGATTTTTTTTTTTATGCGTGTTGAAAGTTTTCGAGAAAATCTTCTTTCTGTGGATCTCTTCACAAATGTTGCAGGCTTTTGCCAGTGAAACGTGTCACACGTGGCCTCGGTTTGAAATACAAATGTATACGTTTTATATTGACGAATGTAACTGTATTTAATTTATCATATTGTTTCGATCGTTCAGTTCGATGTCAAATACAAATGAACAATTTTCCCCAGCAAAAAAAAAACTGTTCTCTGAATTATTCTTCTGCATTAATACCATTGCATGCATAACTTACGTTTACACTGTAATTACCTATTAAAGTAAAGTTAATCACTGATTTGTTAATGAAAAAATATTGGAATTATGTACAATAAAATAAAATGCACACATATGGGCAAATGCCATAATAACAGCAAAGAAAACTAGCCTATATTTACCTAATGTGTTGTCTGATTTGTGTGTGGAGAATTGCCATGCAGCTGCATGGGACAGAATACTTCACATGACAATTCATTTTTTAGTCTTTATGATTTTTTTTCTATTTCTTGGGATACATTAAATCGAGTATGCTATTTATTAAGCTTTGCAACTTAGATCATATTAAGACAAGAGGACAATGTTAAAAAATTTTAACAGTGAACAAAAGCAAGGTCCTAATGTAAATGGACTTCCGTCTATTAAGGCGAGAGAAAATAAACAAGACCAGTTTCAATAACCAGACAGAATACAAAGAACGCTAACCAAGTTAAAATGCCAGGTTGTACCAATTCGTGTGCCACTGGGATTTGCCAGACCCCTGAGCTGGCTTTCTAACTAATGTGTTTGACTTGCTAATATATAAAAATGGATCATTTAAAATACCAGTTCATTTTTTTTTATTAAAAGAGAGTGCCTGGCACTTCCTAGGACGGTGATTTGTGTGCAAAATCCGCATCTCTTGAAGAATAAATAATGCCAGCCATAAATAATTAGTAATTTACTTAAAGCTTATTCAATAAAGCTACTATCAGACTACTTTATTTATTTATTTTATTTAAAGATCAAATTAGGTGCACTAACCTCTAATGTCCATTGGCAAACCATTCTGCTAGTCTGGGCTGATTATCATCAGAACCGGACAATTATTCCAACACTTCTTTTATTGCTCACAAAACTGGGTCTGTTTTTAAAATATATGTATTTGGACCTAGACCCTGTAAAATATCTATAAATTAACCAATATTGGTTACAATTGTTACTGGCCGATTATTATTGTTACTTTATACTTTTCACACCTCCAATTAGTCACCATATTTGGAATTTGGCAAATTAAATGTAAATACTTATGATACTAATATGTGTAAACAATTTCTATATAAAAATAAAGCTTTATTTTCCAATATTTTGCAAATTTGATATAGCCAAATTAGAGAAAAAAAGACAACCTAAGAGGAAGTGTTAAAACTACCTCCATTGGTTTGTTGATTGATTCAGGCATATATTACGTCAGTGAACACATTGAGAGGCTTTGTTCTCATAGAGAGGTACAGATACCTCTCTATTTATTTGTTTCTCCAGACAGGGAGTGAGTGTTAGGAGGTCAGTAGTTCCTACCTGTTGTAAGCACTCAAGTGAGAATGTATAATACACATCAGCCAGAGAAAAAGCACTTTAGACAGAAGGACAGCTTCTCTGCTGTCATCTCCAAATAGACGTCTTTCATCAACCGAAATGCGCGCATGTTGTTGCAGTGCACATACGTTGAGAAAGAGTACGGCTGTCACTAAGAAGTTTAGTGAAAGGGGGCCCTTCATTTAAATTAAGTATAGTTGATCTATTCCAAAACACAAGTTGAAAAAACAGGAAAATAGAATTTTTAGAGGTTTCCCAGATGTAATGCATCTGTAAATGTGATCATACCCCATTAATGCCATCGATCTGCCAGAAAGAACATAGCCTTGCAATTCTCGATGTCTCTCAGTGAGAGCATTAAAGAGCCTGAGTTTAACACAAAAACTCGTTCATTTTCATGAGATGTCTGTAAGTGAAAACATAATGTTTTTAATCTTCCTCTTCAAAAGAAGTTTTGGGGAATAATAAATAAGTCCCCTGCCATGAAGTTTAAAAAACTGTAACGCCCTGGGTTTAGGGCGTGTGGTTACTCGCAGGATCGAAAAAAACACCAAAAGGACATAGTATGCTGCCATGTCTTCCCATCCTCCCACCACCAGTATTGGCATTCACCATCCGGCATCTTACCCTCTACCGCCTCTGGAAACAGCTCTGGGTTGTTAGCAGCACAATTGTTTTCCAGAAGTTAAGTTGACTTCACTTAGGTTGACAGTTACCCTGGGCAGAGAACAACCTGCTACATCCTGTTTCCTAATTATCCCACCGATAACTTTTTAGACCTTGCAAGTTATTTCAGGGTTTTCTTGAGGGCAACAACTTCTAGACACTTAAGCCTCTCTCGGATTTGGAAGTTAGTATTTTTTTAATTCAAACTTTGAACTTGGTATAATTTTATTTTAAGGCCCATAAGTACTTTGTGCACAGGGGCCCATAATTGACTTGCCTACAGATAGTCCGCAAGCTTTTAATATGGGCTCAGCAAAGACTAGCGTCTCTAAAGGCGGTTCGCCAGCTGGCAGGGGGTTTCTCCAGGGAAATGGAAACTTTACCCCACTGCCCGCTGTTGTTTTCCCTTTCAGGTGGCTGGCCGAATAGTTTTCTCAGTCTGAAATGATGGCCTCTGAAGACTGATTTTCTCTTGGCTATTTGCTCAGAGAAGCCTGTAGGAGAGTTCCACATCCTGTCCGTCAACACTGACTGCGCTAGAAGGAGGGGCGATGGCATGAGCTGATCACTTATGTCTTTGAAGACAGGAGGAGGAACACACCCATGGTAATGGTTGCTCACTCCACTATTGGTATGGTCATGTCCTGGGAGGTGTCCCATTAGTTGACATATGTGCAGCAGTTGCCTCGGCGTTGCAATGCACATTTTCTACCAAGTCAATATTGCATCATAAGATTATTTGCAGGTTGCTGTACCTAGCGGGATTGAGTAGGAGCTTTGCTCACAACTTGGTTGGTTATCCATATGGTGAGAACTGTCACAATCCTCTGTTCAACAACGTTCCAGGCAAAGGCCTTATACTGTGGAGCACTATGACTTTTTTTATATCCAGGATTGTGTTAAGTGGCTGACGCAGGGCATCATCCACCTGGTAAGGACATTCACTCTAGGGAGAGTCATCCCTTTGGTCTAAAAAATCCTCAGTGACGTACATAAATTGTGTTCGAGAAAACAGCGGCTTTCTGGGCACCTGCAGGCTTGCAGTATAGTTGAGAGGGACGTGCCTCCTGAGCCGGTTGGGTAGCCTTCAGTGTGGAAAATAGACTGGTGGTTAGGATTGGAGGTGACTAGTTGTACTTCTTCAACCTCCCCATGTATGGCAATACATGGTGTCGAGGCGAGATGCAGTGGCGCAATTGCCGATTACAAATAGGGGCAAAAAAACACAATCAATTAAAACACAAGAAAACGTTACCAAGTACTTTTTTACAATTTTCCTTAAATCAAAATAAAAGTGCCCCATTCACACATTTGCTGCCTAATCCCCGTTGTCCAAGGTATGCCTCTCAAAAAAGTAAAAGCAAAATATTTAAAAAAAATTGATTTAATGTTTTTTTAAATAAAATAAATTTAATAATAAATATGTAGGCTGCTGTACAGTTACAGAGCTTTTGAAAGGACTAGCGAGTGAGGTATATTGGCAAAAGCAAATTTGGGCCTGTGCGAGTGTAGTTGTGTCTCCTGCCCTTTGACAGACTATTTTAAATACTATTTTATTTAACTAGTTTATGGTTAGAAAACATTAGAAAACATCTGGTGTAGTGGTGTAGTTTTAATGGTGTTAAAGTAACGTATGTGTTTTTTGATGGTATGTAATGGTATCTAGTAGATCACTGGATTTGGTATCTAGTGGCAAGCTAATGGTCTCAGTTCATTATCCAAATTAGCTCCTACTGGACGGTTAACGGTTATTAATGGTAACTTGTTGATACTTGTTTTCAATGGTTATCTGTCTTCGGTGAGGATATAGTGGAGGCTGGAGAGGGGAAGAATGGTGAAGAACAGTACCTAATGGGGAAATGGCTCCACCAGCTGACGATAAATGAAATTACAACATTTACGTGTGCAATCTCTAAATTGGGCAGCTCAGTTATTTGCCCACCTGCAGCTAATCCCCTTTTGAGCTACCATTTAAATAGCAGCTCCTGGATACAATTGGTGAGGGTGTTGAGAAGCCAAAAGTTAGAGAATTGTTTAGATTTTTGACTTGTGATTGTATGAAAAACATTAGTTTTTGGACCCTAGAATGTGTGCTTGACTTTGAGAATTGCTTAGTGGATTTCTGCATATGGTTGGTGGAAACCAGTAAATTGCTCCAAAATAGACCTAGTATTTTTTTGGGAAAATTTTCCTGTTGTGCCTGTATCATTCATAATTCATAATTTCTTCATTTATGGGTAATAAAAAAAGGGTCAAAAATTAACACAAAGCTGGATCTCATGCTGGAAGCTGGCTAAAGAAGCTAATAAAATTGTTTTATGTTTTTGGCATTTTTTTTTTGGTAATGCTATAAGTTTTGCTATAGGCCAGGTAAGCACCTACTGCCCAGATCTGCCTGCTGTTGTGATCCATTTTAGCTGAAACCCCTCTTCTGCTGGAGGTGTTGATGTTGGACATTAACTCTGGTCCCTGATGCACAACTTCATGTGAGAGAATTGCTGATCTGACCCAGCCCTGTCTCTTAAAATAAACTACGGTTAGGAACAAAACAAAAAATACCGGAGCTTATGTGTATCCTGTCTAGAGAACATTATTCTCAGAAGCAGAGACCCTACTTATTGGTTTTCTCATCCACATAATACACCTGATGTTAACTAACCATGTTTCTACTGCAAAAGGCTGTAGAGGCAGAAATTGTTTCATGTATTTTTCATATTTTTATATTATACTATATTATACATTATATATTTTTTTCTCCTTTGTAAAAGGAAAAACTAGGGAAAAGGTAGGATTCTGTATCTCCTGATTAAATTCACTTTGCTCCGGTTTAGAGAGCATTCATAAAAATGAAATTTCAATTTCAAAGGTTTTCAACATTTAAAAAATCTTATTAAGGGGAAGTAGAAGTAACTTTTACAACATCACAATGTAGTGAGTATCAAAAAAAGTGAACATTATCAAAAAATGATAGGAATGTGATACAGAATTGTAAGTACTTTGGGAATTATTGAATATTCAGGAAAGTGGACAACTTGCTTGATTAAGTATTGTAAGTTTGAACATCAACCAGCAATATTAAATAACTGAGGGGATGAGGGGGATTAAAACCCAGTAGGCCTCTAAAATCACTTAATGCAGACTGATATCTCAGGTCCAAAATTAATAACTATATTAAACATCAAACAGACAGACAATTAACTACGATTACCACATCCAAAATGTTCGGCCAAATCAATACCATAAGTAGCACCAGTTTTCCCTGTCCATTAACAGGGTTAAAAAGAGATAAACGCCTTTCATAATTTCAGTGAAGATGCCTATTGTCCACTAGAGCTGTCTGATACTCTTACTACTATACATCTGTTTATTTATTATCTTCCTGTTTTTAAAAAAATCTTTCGAGCTATTAAATAACAGTCGACATAAGCGACAACGCTGTTGCTATTCCAATAAATACAGCTGGAGCGAGCAGTTGTTTACGTCAGCCAAGAGAAAACACGATTATTGGCAAAACATACTCAATACACGGCAGTAAATTAAAAATATACTTGTAAATGTAACTCCAGTCGTCAGTTCTCAATCAAAGGTAGGTCGCGCGAAGCATTGCTTTATGGCATTATACATGCTTTGTGGCATTTATATTTCCGTCCCTGGAAATCAGTATTTTGTACAGCGTTAAAAAAAATTATTTTAATATTTAATACGTTTGATCGTAAGCAAAATAACAAATGTTTTACAGGGGCTTATCTATAATTGAGTTTTTACAAGTGGTTACGTGTTTTTTTTCTCTCACAATATTTTTACTGAGGCGGCCACCTCAGCAGCGTCAATGGATGATACGCGCTTGTTTTAACGCCATCAGTCAATACTAAACAGCTCAAATGCTTTGGTTCATAGTAAAACATACAAACATAAAATCTGACTAACAATTTTAGAAAATGTGGCAGAGGATCGCGAATGCATTCCGCTCGTGGTGCTGTTTGTCCTGTTTGGCATTCCTTTCATAAATAAAAAAAATAATTAAAAGACAGTCACATGATGCATCATGTGACAGGGAAGGGCTGCTAATCTTTCACTCGCGGGGGGAGCTCCAGCTGTTTAACCGGAGATATTCTCTAAAATATCTACGATAAAAAGTGTGGTTTAGCTATATGTTCTGATCTGTAAGTATATGTTCGATCCCTCGTAATGCTTCTCGCAAATACACGGTTAGCTTTGCTTGAGGTTAATGTAACGTTTCCATCAATGTCGTCGGCCAGCTATATTGTTGCATTGTCTGACAAAAGCCTAACTAGCTATTTCAGAGTTAATGTCCATAATTACCACTGTGTTATACATAGATCTGTTAATTGACTGTCACACTAAAAAGGCGCTCATAAGATCGCCAGCTGCTTCACGCCACACAGTTATTCCTGGTAGATCCTTCCAAAGCCAGGGATCACACAAACGGTATTAACATTGAGATGACGAAAATGAAATAAATATCCGAATTTGATCTCATTTTAGATACAATTTAACTTTTCTTCAGATAGGTTGCTGCCAGATAACATTGCTTATAGCTAGCTATTGAGGTAGGTAGCTGGTCAGCTGTATTAATCGTAAGACTTGTTTAGTTGCTGTGCATAAGAGAACAATTTCGACAGTTCATACCACTCTTGCCTTCTTTGGTCTCTGGAAATTGTTCCTTAATTAATGTATTAATTTGATTCAATATTGACAATATTATACTTATGTATTATGTCAATATATCTATCTAAGATGAACGGGCACATATATTTTTTAATCTATTTTATTCATTAATGTGAATTATTCAGAGGTTTTATCATAAATTATGATTAATATTAGCTTAACTACCCTGGGAGTAGGCTGCATATTTTAAAATTGATTACATTTTTTTTTAACAAGGGCTAGGTGTTCCTTGGAAAAAAATCCTCTAGCTTTGTGGTCTGCTATCTGAAAAACTTTGAGAACCACTGTTTTAGAGCAAGTGCTATGTGCATGCAGGTCTGCTTAACTTTATATTTTGACTTTGTCACATCAGGCAGATATCACCACTTTATCACATCATAGCCCAAACTATTCAGGAGATTAAGGGAGGATCAACGTGAGCACAAACATTTGAATTGCTAGGGGCGTAAATTTTAACATCTTAAAAGTAGAAGTTTCGATCAGTTGCATACCAAATTATTGAAAGTTCTCTGAATAAGGTTGCCTGGAAATGGCAATTGTCTTGTAGTTATCAAAACATTGCAGAGGTATTTTTAGATTATCAACTCTGACCTATATGTTTTGCACTGCAGTGTTCCTCCTCTTAGATCTTCAAGTAGTTCACTTTGTAAGCTTAGATCTTTCTCTTAACGCTCAACCGCCTTTCACTTTTTAGATGAGTGGTATCTGATGGAAGCCAGAAAAACGACCAAGGTACAATTATAATGACGACATATCTACATATAGAAAAGCCCCCATTTGTGTGGCCTTCTATACTTTGTGTTTCAAGGGCCGTTCTGGCGTTATGGATCAGGTGAGGAGTGACCACTGTCACCTGACCAGCGCAATATGAGAGACCGCTCCAGCACTGCTATCTGCCGTCAGGACTTGCGTCCGCCCCGTACTTTGGCCCAACAGTTCACCACATGGCGTCCAGCTATCCCCCTCCATTTGAGGGCCAGGCCGAGGTGAAGGAGGGCTTCCTATGCCCACTGTGCCTAAAGGACCTGCAGTCCTTCTACCAGCTACAGGACCACTATGAAGGGGAGCATTCTGGCGAGGACCGTGATGTTAAGGGCCAAATCAAGAGTGAGCATAGATTTTCATGGATTAAGAAAGAAAAAAAAAAAGTTGACAATATAAGATGAATATTGAAAAAAACATAATGCCTATCTCTTCCTGTTAGACCTTGTACTGAAGGCTAAAAAAGCAAAAGACAAGTTATTGAAGCGGGATGGGGATGATCGAGCAGAGGCTGGGAGCTACGAGTCGTTTTACTATGGGGGAGTAGACCCCTATATGTGGGAGCCCCAGGAGCTAGGTAAGACATTGGTGGATGGATGGGGGGAGGCACGTGAGATAATGACTATCAGCTCAAATATATTGTACAATGGGGAGTTATTACTATGCTTATGCCTCCCAAGGGGCTCAGTTGGTAAAAGCACTTTCCCAAGCCAGAGTCCTATGAGCTGAATTTGCAGGTTCTAATGCATGTGACTTTGACACTGAACCTCTTGTGTGGGCTATGTATAGAAGATAAAATATAGGTGGCTGAAAGGCAGCTAGAATTGGAGGAGACTTCATACTTCCTCACCGCCCGCATGTGTTGTGCCGGGATGCGTAGCGATGCTTTAGAAAAACTGACCTCCAAACTGGTTATCATATCTCTAGGTGCTACAAGGAGTCACCTGGAAAACTTCAAGAAACACCGGGCAGCGAGGATTGACCATTATGTCATTGAAGTCAATAAGTTACTCATCAGATTGGAAAAGGTGAGTGTGATGCAATTCGCTCACCTGTATTCCCATGGGCTACGAAGGGATTTCTGCTTTTACTTTGTTACATTACTTTGAGGGGTTGGATATGCCGTAGTGTTTAATGAACTGTAGTTGTAAAAATTAGGTTGCAAGTTTACACTACACTGTTGTAATGCCCTTGGGTAAGATTTAAAAATAAATGTCAAGCTGTTTAAATGGGTGAAGGTCAACACTGCAAGCTACTTAAGTCACTCTGCAAAGCGTATTTGTTCATTAAATAAGCAACATAACGACTCTTCTGTTGACTTTTCTGTTTTATGTAGGTTTTATGTCACCAGAGAAAAATTTCTAGAATGATATGTAGTTATTTAATATGTGGTTTGCACATTTACTTCATTAGTCGATGAAAATATATGCGTACACATAAAACATTTAAACAAATCCATACTAGGCCCATTAAATTGTATAATTTGCCTGTTTAATCTCATCGTATTCTTAGCTTTCGTCATTTGACAGAACCACCACAGAGGCTGCTAAAATAAGAGGTGAGTCAAAAATCAGATTTTGAAAACGTTGGTTCGCGTTCAGAATATCCTCTGGTTTTCATGAGACCCCTGGAATATTTTCCCGTCAGTAGTTAACTTGACTCTGGCCATCGCTGGCCCAATGATTTGCGGGAATTTCCGAACATTTTTCCTCTCAGCGATCGAGAAGTCTGTTGTTTCATGGGTGAGCGACTCGGACGTGCCGTTCTGCCCAGACTGCGGGAACAAGTTTAACATGCGCAACCGGCGGCACCATTGCCGTCTCTGCGGCTCCATCATGTGCAGGAAGTGCATGGAGTTTGTTCCCCTGCCCTTGGCGCGTGAGTATACAAAACGCAACTCTGCAGACCGCCATTATCTAGTGAGATATAATGCAACAACAGAACATTTTGTTCACTATTAAATATCTAAGACAAAAATTACACACCCTTAATGGTATCTGTCGTCGGCCCTTTTGACTGGGTTCAGATAAGCTGACAAGTGGCACCAGGGAGGCACTGTGCGCCCCGGGCAGCCCAGGCCAATCTCAGTGCACGACGGTGCAGGGCTCGCGCCGCGGCAGCATCAGCAGCCTGAGCAGTGTCAGCTCTGTGCTGGAGGAAAAGGATGAGGACCGCATCCGCTGCTGCCGCCACTGTATGGACACCCTGCTGAAGAGGCAGCAGAAGCTGGAGGAGAAGGACCACGTGCCGGACATCGTCAAGCTCTATGAGGTTCTGCTTTATACCCGCATGAAGTGCTAATTTTCCTGTGCGCTAAGTGGTCATTGCTCCCGCCTTACTCTTTAAGATGATTGTGGCTTCCTTGCCCTTTATAAAGTCCTAATAGCTAATTTCCTGTCTTTCTCCTTTAGAGGCTTAGACTTTGCATGGATAAGGTAGACCAGAAGGCCCCGGAATATATTCAAATGGCAGAGTCATTGAAGTAAGTTCTTTGTGAAGGATTTATTATTGAAGTGATCAATAGATATGCACCAGATTCCCCCCCTCCCCCCCCCCACTCTTCATAGCCTTTAATTTACTTGCAGTTCAGGAGAAACTACATACAATTTAGAACATGCTAACGGTCTTCGCATGGAAGTACAGAAGTACTACGAACTGATTGATGCACTAAGGTACATTCTTTACAGTTAAATTGCATTAATGTTTAACTTTTGGTTGTGAAACACTCACATTAGGGAATAAATTGCTTGTTGAAATGTTTTGGTCTGCTTTCTCCTTGCTGGGGTAAAGTAAAAAGGTCCTCACCCTTGGCATGAAAGAGGAACCCCAGCCCCACCCAAAGACTCTACAACTTCAGAGAATGGTTCGACACTCTGCCACACTATTTGTACAGGTGAGCCTCTGGTGCATTACCACATAGTTTGCTCAGGTGAGATTTGGATACACGGTCCTACTGTTGTGCAGAATTTTTTACAACATTCAGCGCTGGGTTGCAAACCATGTCATACCGTTCTGGTCCATACACCTCTCTAATATTTGATGCTGTTTTAGGAGAAACTGTTGGGATTGATGTCTCTGCCAACGAAAGAGAAGTATGAAGAGCTCAAGGTTAAGAGGAAGCAAGAGCAAGAAAAGAGGTTGCAGCAGGAGAGACAGGTGAGGTAGACTTGCTTGCTTGATGTTTATGCTAAGTTGTTCAACATAAATAAAAGGATGCAAAGACTTGACTGGCCAGATAGGCACTGGGGTAGCTAACTGCCAGATATTTAATTGTTTCTTTTAATTAGTCTGCACTGGAGGCACAAAAGAGGAGGTCGGAAATGGAGAAGACGAGATCCTTAGCCAACACTAATGGAGAAACCGTCCAGCCACCCAAGCCCACGATGACAAAGGCCGGGGGCTGGCTTCCTTCGTCCAGCGTGCTTCACACCAGAGAGTTCCAGGACCCTCTGCTGCAGCAGATCGACAACATCCAGTCTTTCATCAAGCAGGCTCGGTCCGCCCAGCGCACCGACGAAGTGGCCATGCTGGAGGAAAACCTGCGGCAATTGCAGGATGAATACGACCAGCAGCAGACCTCGCTGGCCATCCAGCTCTCGAAGAGGATGGCTGCTGGGGAGAAGCTGCAACAGGACAGAGTTCATACACACGCACGAACGCGGTCCCTCGATTTCGACGAGGCTCTTGCCCCCCAGGGTGCAGAAAAGCAGCATGGAGACGAGCAAGGAGGAAGCCTGGGTGCCAGCAAAACTCAGATCAGCCCTCTGTCCAAAACGCAGTCATTGAAGGGTTTTCATCACCTGCCCAACCAGGAAAAGACACCTCCCCAGCAGCACAGACAAAGTGAATCGCAGCCCCTTACTAAGGAAGAACAAAAGAGCAAATTGCCGATTTCCCTAAACCCATTTGAAGAAGAGGACTTTACCCCAGTTGCAGTCGATCTCGCCAACCCTTTTGCTGAAGTCATTCTGAACGAGCAAACCCAGAAAGATGTGTCCAATGGCAAGAGAGAGAACAACCCTTTTGAAGAGGAGGAGGAGGAGCAGCAGACGCAAGGAGAGATCAAGGGGACTCTAAACCCATTTGAAGAGGAGGATGGCGAAGGCAATCCTTTTAGTGAGGCCTCCAACACCCAACCTGCAGCTCCTCCAGGGGCCTCTACCAACCCCTTTGACACCGATGACGACCATGTAGACGAGGACGTCATAGAAGAAGAGCTACTTCTCCAGCAAATCGACAACATCCGTGCATACATCTTCGATGCCAAGCTCAGCGGGCGCACAGACGAGGTGGAGCTGCTTTCGGAAAACCTTCGAGAACTACAGCGCACCCTGCAGGAACAAAGGAGAAAGACTCATTAATTCTTGTGTATGATGATACTTAATAGTACAGGTGATTAAGGCTTATTTCGCGTAACTTCCTATATTGGAATTCAGAAAACAAATAATGTAGATGTAACAAGTGCATTGCATTTCCCTTTAAAGTTTAGATTTGAAGACAAAGAAGCCTAAAAATTATACCTCATTCTTGACGATCCACCACAAGAGAGGTCCTGCAGATAGCTTTCTGCTGCTGCATCTGCTGTTCCCAAGGAACACAGATGAAATTCACATCTTGAGTGCAACTGTGGAGGCACTGACATGTAAACACTGAGACGATGACTGAACAAATCGAACCTGCCGTTGTAACGTTTTACTCAATGCACAACGTGGTAATAAGGCCAGGGATCAATGAGTGACTGTGCCTGACAATTGCACTTGAAAGTTTAATACAGTCCTTACATAATAGTACATGTGATCAAAGATTGTTTATTGGGATGTGAGTGCTTATGTGTGCATTATGTGTTTCTTAGTAAAAAAAAAAAAAAAAAAAATATGATGAATGTTGTAGACCCTTGGATCTCCCTTTATTTGGCCGTTTGGTATTTATTCCAACTCCGATGCCGTAAGTGCTGCTGCAGCTAGTGGGAAACAGAATATATAGTAGTGTGACGCAAATATGGAAAAAGCGTTGTGTTACTGTGCATTTCCATCACACCTTTAAATGGATTCTGCAAGCATGTTTGATGATGATCTCAGACTGACTATTACAGTTCCCAAACATTGTCTGCATGCACTTAAATGCATCGAATTATAAAATTTAGCAACACCAATTTACTGTTTTGTTTGTTTTTTTAAGCAACATCTAAATTAATTTTAACCTGCTAATCATTGCATTCATTTTTCTATTTTCTATTGTCAGTTAATAAAAATTATGCTAAAAGATTGTTGACAGGTAACCAAGCTTAAAAAGTAGAACTTTTTTTATACCGAATCATTCACACGCAGAAAGTGCTCTAGAAGTCAAAACTGATCTCACTTCTGCATGAACCAGAATTCCCCAATATTAAATTCAAGCTGGTTTCCATGGCAGCTCTGTTGATGGGATGGTAAGGGCTTGGAGACTAAATATATTTGTGTTCGCTTGTTCACAACGGATTTGTTGAGAGGAATAACACTAAAAAGCACGCTGACTTACCTGCTCAGTAAATGTGTTTGTACACATGCAGTAAAATAAATCGGCATTTTGAGATTGGAAAATGTTTCACAACACTAAATAACTACCAATTCAAAGAATTGTCATATATACTTTGGGCAAGCCGCAATATTAATGCAAGTAATTTTCCTTTTTTTAAATGTAGGTTTTGGTTTTCTGAGCTTGCTCAAATTTAGTGGTATTTTAACATTAGCTCACCACTGTATACCACTAAAACCCCATACTGTATTTGGGTTGAACCAAGAATGCATATTTTGTTTTAAAAAATAATAAATACCTATTGCAAATGTAAATGAGTTCCTTTCTATAATATTTTGTGTGGTCTTTTCATTTCAGGAGTTATTATTCTGCACCAATCAAACTAACGCGTTCATATGTGGAAGAATTTAATTTAAAATTAGCAATCAGCAATTCAGCATATAATTTTAATTCCATACAGCAAACTTGTTCCATTAGGTAAAACGTAATTCACACTATTCTAAAGGAATACGAAACATATGTATAGATGTATAGATCCTAATAGTTTACTTAACACGGATAATGCTGATGTCAGTTGAAACAACAATAATTATAACTCAAAGGTAGAGTAACATATAGGGAGAAAGTGAGTTAACACAAGCCTTCAGGAAAGCAAAGCAAAACTTAAATGGGATACATTTCCTTCATTCATTCATTCATATATATATATATATATATATATATATATATATATATATATATGCATGCCGTCTGTGTCAACAACTCTCGCATTGTCTGGCACTATTGACCATTCTGAGGGACAGGGAGCTAGCTACCGTGAAAGGTCCAGCATGTGCTAGGTAATCTCACAATGATCAAATGTGACCTCAACTGCGGAAAGGGAAAATGTTCGGTTCCCCATTCCAGTTTAAGAATCTTGTTTTGCATTATTTATGCTGTATTTCAGACTTAAAGGATCTAGAAAACCTAAAGAATGAGTAGATACTGAGTGATAATATAATAATATAATAACTAATAACTAATAATATATTAGTTTATTTACAAAACCTGAGTAGGCTTTTTCCCTGCTCTGGATTTTCTTCTCCCATTACACCAAGTATTCAGATTTCCTTTTACATATTTTATTGTAGCAAAAAACTATTAATCATCACAGTATATACAACGGTCTAGTCCTTTCCATGTTAGTCCTGAGCTGCCTTCATCTGGGCTCGGAATTTGCCTGTCATCTCCTTTGGCAGGGGCGTAATACCTGGGCAGGGAACCTGCCCCTCCACTTCACACATGCACTCTTTCAGGCAGTATTTTTTTGGCCCAAAGTTGGCTGGGTTGGAGGTCACCATACGAGCCAGAGCCTCCGCGTGCAAAACCTCTCTGGAAAGTAAATGGTGATAAAAAAGGTGGTTATGAGGGTAACCGGAAGCTGCAGATTTATGTTACAGGGCTCGCATTGCGGTAGTACACTTCAGAAAGGTCCTTACAAAATATTATTAATTGTTAACTCCATCCCCCTCACCAACACTCCTGCTTAATGTGTACTTACGGTGTTTTGCCCATGATCTTCTTGACATGCTGGGTTATTTCTTTATGGTCCTTTCCCTCAACATCCACCAAAACCTGCTCACCATCATCTACACAAACAGTAAGCAACAACACAGGTTAACGCTCATCTTCAATATCAACAAGCATCTTGGGGAAAATATACTTATGTGCTAATAAAATCAAATGCATCTAATCTCTTAATCTTATCGCCCACCTTTACTACGCCGTGGCATGGTTAAATGATGGTTAAATGAAACCCATAACCAAATGACTATGGGAAGACTGAGTGAATACAAAAGACCAGCAGCTAAAATGCTTAAACTAGGTCAAATTTTAAAAAATAACGAACTAAAAAGATTGCATCAAATGTCATCGAATAATTGATATCAGTGAAATATTTAGATTTTAGCGAATCAAACGAATTCACATCGTTAAATTCTACAAACTGTACAAACACGTACCAAGGTAGAACTTCAGGAATGGCGATGGTGTTAAGTTCTTGAACATCATTATTTGGACCCATTGGTTTTTGTACTGGATTTGCGGCACATTAAAAAACACGAACTTTCTAAAATATAAAGAAATACATAGGCTTTAGCGGAACATTAAATGCAGTAAGATGCCTGTTAGAAACGCCAACAAAATAAATTCTTTTGAAAAGTGTAATAACAAAATATGACATGCAAAATAAATTCAAAAGGCTTAGAATGCAGACCCTTACATATATACATGCCGAAGCTTCACACTGACCTTGCCCCGTCGCTGAGTTCCCCCTGCGTGTTGTAATTAACTGTCATGATCTTCACTGAGTTTTTAAAGACAATCTCCCCTTTTTGAAGATATTCTAAGGTTCTTCGAATGGGGAACCGTCCCTTCATAGGCATGATGAGCGAAACACAATAAACACCACCATATAAGAAATATAATGAACGATTAGACTTCTCGGGTTCTGTCGCCAGATATGTGCGACATAGACCAAGCGCATAGCTATCGTGTGTGTTGCATTATGGGATGTGTAGTTTAATTGTCTCCATTGCATTCAAAATACAGTCGGGCCTACAACCCGACATTTAAAAAGATTTTAACTTCTCCGGTGATCTTGAATAACTAATAGTCAGTTTAAAAGGAGCTTATCGATTCGTTCTAGAAAAATCAATAAGCTTACTACGGCTTGAATTCTTTCTTTAATGGAATGACAAGGTACAAAAGTTCAAATGAGTAATCTTGAATCCTGTATTTACACTGTTCCAATCTGCTTCAAAGGCAGTACATGACAGTTACATTTTACTTAATCATAATCATGAGGTAGAACACAAACCTATGTTTCTAAAAATACAAACCATATTTCCATCGTAATGCACACATTTGAATGTTCTGTAGGTGACAATCAACTTTATGGAGTAGAGTGGAGGTCCTTAATCATACATTCATATCTGCAACCAGTCTAATCTAATTCATGGCAGTGGACCCATAATCACACAATTACCTATAAATTATTAGATAATATCGGCTACTATAAAAATCCACTGAAGAACTAAGGAATTGACTGATCAAAAAATGTAATAAACTCAACATGGAAACAGGCATTTATTTGCATTAGGTAATTTGATCATATAAACTTCTCTTTACTGTTAGATTTTTTAGCCACAACATAACTCCACATTTTTACAGCATTTAATAAAATGCATAAGCTATTCCATGCAGGGCAATGATCTATATACAAAAAAAAAAACAATGCCAACTTTCCATAATGTATGACACTTATTAGATATAAAACTTTCAGATAAAAAAAAAACATGCACTCATTTTAATGAAATTACATGTACAGTACAAAGCTCAAATCACATAAAAGAACAGAGAAACGCAACACTCTCTGTGGGTTTAAAACCCAGAAATCGAATGACACACACACACACACACACACACACACACACACACACACACACACACATTTATGGTTAAAAATTAACATACACATTAACTCCCGATTTTCTAAAATCTGTGGGTTTTACGAACATGGCTTCTCACCCCTTCAGCTATGCCAGACTGTAAAATTCTACTGGTACTTACAGTACACTTCCTTTAGTGGAAGAGAAAAAAAAACTTGTTAAAACACAAATCGAGACTTTGTGTCGTTGAAACTATAAATATATACATTTTATATCACATCGCAATACTCAGCGTGCAGTAAAAACCCTGGTTTTATACACAGGTCATTTTAAAAGCATGGTTTTTTTTTTATGCTCACCTTTAAGTTAAACAGAGCAGAACGAAACTGATTTTTTGATAACATTGTGATTTACTCACAAAAAATAATTAGGGGGGGAGACAGAATGCATGGTGTTAATCATTATTAGTAAAGCCATGACAAAAAAGATTAGAACAATTAAGGGGGTGGGGGGGGCAGGGGTCTGCATCGTTTCAAACTCCACTGCATAAGTGTTTTTCGTTAATACATTTTTAAAATGGCAAAACATATAAATATACAGACGAGGCCAGAACATAAGGAGTGCATCTCACACAGCTTGATTGTCATGGCATGAACAGAAAACAAAAGGGATTAGACTGCAATCAGAAAACAATAAAAAGCTGCATTGGTAATCTCTTCATGATCATTATTAGGCCGCTGTTATGTACTCCAGAAGCTAAGTAACATTCCCCAAGAAGTGTAAATTGCACCAAACATAACTTAAATTATGTGTTGTCCTTAATGGGATTCATATTCATATACTATAACTATCCTAAATAGGTTTCTACATATCTGCCAAGATAATATAATTGTGTCAACAATATTCATATTGTACATAGTGATATCTGGGGGAGTTCAAATACAAAAGTATACCATGTAACTGCATGAGTTAATAAAAACATTTAGCAATTTATTTACTGAGCTAAAGTTACTGTACCTGAATAAAAAGTGCCAGGCCTTATCAGTGTTGAGGTTATAAGTAGTGAATACTAGCACTGCCAAAAAGAAAAAAAAAGGGTAAGGTTACAGAGCTACAGAACTACATGCAGCACAGTCTAATTTAGAATACCTAGGATTCATGAAGATGACGAGCATCTTTACATCTTTACAAGTTAAACAAGTATTTGATACAACATAACCTCAACACCCTTCAGTCAGATCAACCTTTCTGCATTTGAATAGCCATTTACACTATTTCATGTAATGAAATGCAACAGTTTCTCTTTCTAACTCCATGTCAGTACAGCTCCAAGGTCTAAAGTTGCTACTGCAAGCAAAAGTGCACATGGATTGACGGTCTTGCCTACTATAAAGGCAATGTTTAGACTGAATTATTAAACCGGCTTTATCAGAGGTTCACATAAAAATGTTTGTGCTGCCAGTCTTATCTGAAGCTCTGCAGGGAACAATGAAAAGGCAACAGTGCAGAAAAAGAGCTTGTTTCAATTCATGTCTGAAACGCCAGGAAAGAAACTATTCATGCAAAGGAATTAAAGTATCAGCTGGAATTCTTATTGAGTATTCACATCCTGAAAACTGGTCTCTTATTTATAATAGCTTCGACCCAGCATAACAGAAATTTGAGAAAAATAACGTAGCCCTAATGAGTTTTTTTTTTTTTCCTCATAACTTTTCATTAAATGACATACAAGAATAAAAAACAACATTTAAAGATCCATAAATGGGCCATCTTAAAAAGGTGGCTAATTGCTGATAGAGAGAGGGTCATGCTGTGGAGCCAGTAATCTGGCTGTTGTACTCAGCAGTCTCCATCTTCAGTATGTAAGGGATAATACTGTCAATAGGGACATTCCCTATGAGGCCGGTGAAAAATAACTCTTCTGTGATGCTGGAGCTCATTAAACGAAGGGCAGGGAGGCGCATCAGGATACGGGCCAGTCTGCAGGCAGAACACAATAAAGTATCAATGTCATCAACCTGTTCTAAATCGTGCAGGTGTCAATGTACACTTTACTGTCTGTGATATCTCTTACATTGTATGCTTTCACATCCCACCAACAGATCTGGCTACCAAGCTTTACCTCGAGGTCTCATCACAATGACTGCTCCTTTAACTCTTTAGGAGGTATAATCATACCTATAGGTGTCATCGGGATAGGTTTTCTGAACGTAATCCTGCAGCTCCATCTGGGCCTTCTCCTGGAATTTCTCAATCTGGCTTGTGCTGCTCAGGCCTGGGTGATCTGAGATTAAATGTTCTATACTGGTTTAAACAAATCGGCACAATAGATACTATTTGTTTCTGCAGGGGGTGACTTTTAAAGAATATTAAGATAGGAGTCCACAATGCAATTCATTTGGATTATATGTTTCACGTGATTACACAGCCAGGGAATATGTGCAGACTGCATAATAAAGATTGTGAGTACTCAGTAAAAAGAACATGTGACCACAGATACATGGCCTAAGGAAACATTTGTCCACAATTATATACCCAAAAGTACGTTGCGCAACGGTAAGTAAACAGCCAAATAGAAATTTTTAAGTATCTTGCAATAAGAACATTCATACTTAAAGTACCTAAAAGTATGAGCCTCAAAGTAAGCGCACTCATATTGTACCCACCTGGGCTGAATAATACAATGGCCTTCAGATAGGCATACTCATAACCGTCTGTCTCTAGCTTTGCCATGCTATTGCAGAACTCCTGCAGCTTCCAGATATGCTCCATCACCAGTTTGATCCGGTCCCCAGACAGCTTGTCTGAAATGGAATCAGCGAGATAACTCACGACATGAACCACTGAGTGTCGGGGGGTATTTGTTTTACACTATACAAGTGTAAAAAAAAGTGTCACTATAACACTGACTTCATTTCTAATTCTAAAGCTATAAACAAATCCTGGCCCTTGTACAAGACATAGTCCTTGGATGACCAACATGAAGTTAACTTCACGTATCACAATTTTAGAGTAAAATACACAATGCTATTCACATGTATACAAAATAACTCTCTAACACAAAATATCCAACACTGCAAACTCACCGACGATAAGCTTAACATGTGAAATGAAGTTGACTGTACCGTCCTGTATGCTGCTCTGTAGGTGGTTGACAATTGCTGCCAGGATGGTGGAGAGGCTCATGACCTGTGAACACTGTGCCAGCCCTAGTGTGAAGAGCTCATTCCAGCAGGCCCGTACCAGACTGGTGTTACAGTCCTGACTGAAACACACACACACACAAGCGTTATGGTCCTTTCTCACAGACATGTCACACTGCTGACACACACATGTATTAAGTGTTACAGCCCTGACCGAGAGAGACATAAGCACCTTTTCAACTTTATTAAGATCGATTTTTTTTCTTCAATAAAAGACAAATATAGTTTATTCAATAATAACATTGATTCCACTATAGTATCAATCTACGCTGACCGGAGTATAAGGAAAAGCTAAGAGTGATATTCTTTTTGCTCTGGTCTGTGAAGAGGTGATCTCACCCAAGTGCCTGAAACGCAGGTATGGAGCGTGCCCAGTGCATGGAGAGGAAGAGCAGACGAGATGCAGATTCACAGATGTAATGCACGTTCAGGTACTCCGGCATGGGGCTGGGCATGGTCAGCTAAAGGAGATAACATAAAACCTGAGCCAAGTAGCCTTCCAGCAAACAAAAAGGTGAGGGGAGACCACGGATGGTTAATGACCAGCGAAAACTTTACAATAAACAATGGTCTTCTAAGAACATCACACTGATCATCAGTGCTACAAACAAATAAATCCTTGTTAAGAGAGTCTGATGCACATACATTCTGTCTCAATATCAGACACGTGTTGTCACTCAGTAAGAATGTCAGCACTATGCTTTCAATTTCATATGAATACAAACCTTAAAACTAACATGAGTGTCTGTGAGGAGTGGTCCCTCGACCTCCATGATGGGTGTAGCCTGGTCCCTGCTTATCACCTGGATGGTGGCCCCACCAGCGCCGTCAATGCCCTCCACCAAGTTCCGCCCTTCGCTGCTGTCTGAGGGGTTAAGGGCTTTGGCCAGGGTGTCGAAGGCACTGGGAAGAAAGCAAACCACGGCCACCATGAGAACACAGACAGATTATTTGTCCCAATTTCTGTGTGCCGTATGGCCTTGATGCCAGTCTGTTTCAGGGGCACGTTGTAGTAATCATTGTTTTGACCCGCTGTTGTACAAACTCACACACTTCCATCCACGAGAGGATGCATACCGCGTTATCTCGCTGGCAGACTGCTCCTCCTGTTGTACGTCTGAGGTATCACCATTGTTCAGGGACTCGTTCAGGTTGGCGAGGGAGGTCACGACGTTGGCTAGTGTTCCCAGGTCACTTTGATTTGACTCGGCCTGGGGGACGGGGATACACTCACTGTTACAATATATGCATTCATCTGGTCTCTTGATGAAGGCTGAAGAATACATATAGAGGCAAAACCCAAACCTTTGAGTCTGCAGGTAAAATTAAGGTTCCATCTGCTTGCATTAATGGCTGCTGGATGTTCACTAGCATTCCTGGATCAAGGAGAGTGGACCTGAAGAGGAGATTCAATCACTGAGCGATCGGCCTATCAAGCAAACACATTCTCCCTTTGTTCAGTCTGAACAGTGCTAATTAAAGCAGGTTCAGACTGAATAAAGGCCTTACTTGTCTCATTAACTACACCTCAGAGCAAACAGGCACAGTAATGTTCGTATGAAGTAGTGTCATATTCATAAAGAGTGGGGCACAACACAGACCCTTTTTAAAAAAAGGCAAAGCCATTACCTGGAACCATCTTTGTCCGTGATGAAGGTGGGGGTAGCAATGAGAGGGCTCCGCAGGTCTTTTCTAATATAGATCTTTTCTGTAGAAGCAGCGCAGTTGGCAGGCTTTTCTCTAGGTAAGTCAATTGGCTTCCTTTCACTCTGCACAGCTGAGACAAGAGAGAGAAGCCAGGCAGATTCATAAAATATCTATCATAAAATACCCCCCCAATTTAAACCAGTAATATCTGAAAACTGGACCAGGGTCTGAACACTTTTGCAAAGCGCTGTATGTTATTTGTATATGCATGCATGTACGTGTGTATTATAGTGTCCATCTGTGCATTGTCATTAACGTGCAAGCGGGTAAATTTTATTCAGTGCAAACTGACACTCCATCTTCATGCCCATTTCCAGACACTTTCTCAGACGGCAGAACTGGCAACGGTTGCGGTGGTGCTTGTTCACAATGCAATCTTGGTTGCTACGGCAACTGTAGGTCAGGTTCTTCCTCACGCTCCTTTTGAAGAAGCCTTTGCATCCCTCGCAGCTTACTGCACCATAGTGACGCCCTGTCAGAAGCCAGACAAAAGACAGACAGGAAAACCCTTAATCACAGCAGAGGTGACCCCCATCTCTCTGATCCCCTCAATTTATTACACAGATGATGGAAAGACTCACAATATGAACTCTCCAACCCATCTCCTCAGATTTAAGTTATAGGGAAGATAAGCAACGATGTCCCTTGTGTGCAGGTGTCTCACACCCACATAAACTAAGAACTGGAACACAGCAGCCACTAAAAAGGCCCTGTGTTTCATTGTGGGAAGGCGGACAGAAGGCTCTGTGATTGGCTGAGGCTGCTACCTGAGGCCTTGTCCCCACACACGACACAGTATTCTATGGGCTGCGGTCTGCCGACGTCGCCTGCCTTCCCCAACAGTCGTTCCACAGATGCAGCATCTGTCACAATCTGAGACAAAGCCAAAAGGTTCATCCTGCCACATGGACGTCAACACATCCTATAGTACTTCCACCTCTAACAGTGCTGGGGATTAGCAAGAAGAGAAGTCCTTTCTTGTAACTGTACTGTCATGCTCACTCTCCTGGTAACAAGTAGCTGAAATCCAACACAATCTTACAATATGAATATTTGTAGCCTGTCGTCAGTACAGACAAGACATTTATGAAATATGACCAACTATTAATTATTTGTAAGCAAAAAGGACAACGCAAGTACCCAACTTCAATTAACAAATTAAACAAATAGATTCACAACAATAATGGTAAAATCTCACTTAAAAAAAAATAAAACAATGTTTATAATTTACTGAAGGAAAAGACCGTTCTTCCTGTTACCGCAAAGGCAGAATGTGAATGGCCGTTACCTGTATCCGCCCAGGCACAATACTGTCCGACGTAGTGAAGATGAGCTGCTTCGCGTTCGGTGCCTCAGGCGAGGCCAGAATGACCTTGCCCGTGCTGGACCCATCGGGGGCAGCTAAGATAAACTGCTGTTTGGAAGTGCTGGAAGAGTCCACTGCCGTGACAATCTGAATCTTCTGACCGGTCTGCTGGTCAGTAACAATCTAAGGGAACAAACGTGAAACAAGCTCCTTCTATGAAAGCAAGAACGGCCCGTTTCCACCATTTCGGTGTTCATGGCTTTCAAATACAATTACTTAAATGGTGCAGTAATACACCTAAATGACAGACTTTCACTGTCCACCAAGCACCTGTACTTAATTCAGTGTTCTAAGTGCAGTAAACAGAGCTTAATTGCACTGTGGCATTGTATGATAATGCTTATGGATGTACTCAATTCAGGAAAGGTCCCGAACTGAGAAGCACTAACCTTCAAAATACAATCCTAAATCGAACATGAATTACTAAGCAGTCACTGTGACGCAAAAATACTTTAATTCTTGCAATAAGTAACATCACAGTACATGTGACATCAGATTGTTGAAGTCTAAAACATCTCAAAGTAAAGGCAGCATCCCTTAAAATATCAGTCACTGACGTCAGTATTTTTAAAAAGGTCAATATATCTACTAAGGTCATCATCAAAAAAAAATGGTCATGATTCAGTAAGCGCTAGAGAAACGACCTCTGTGGATTTGATTTAATTCCTACCAACTAAATCGTTCAGTTTCAAACAAATATTGAGACTTTATTTTCATAAGGATTTGAATAAATAAATAAAATGTTAGACTGCGTTGGCATAATAATGGAAAAATTTTACCAAAAATGCACTTTTATGGTAATAAGATAATTTGGTAACTAAATTTAAAACACAAAATAAACACGTACCAACATGGAAATTTTGTAACAAACCCCTGACAATAAAATTAGAATAACAAAATGTTCTGTTTGTCTTAATCAGTTACACAAAATTAGGCTAATTAACACACAATAAACAAAATACAGATGAATAATGCACAAGCTGCTGTACTCAAAAACAGGTGAAAAGATGCCCCCTCTGGTTATATTTAATAATTACATGAATACCATATGGGTTGATTTCTGCCTTTCGCAGTTGTCTGCTCAAATGTCAGGGCTTTTGGGTGTTTACCCAAAAAATATATTACCTGCATGTGCCGTGGCGTGGTTGCAGCAGAGGGCAATAGTGTATATTACCTGTATGTGCTGTGGCGTAATTACAGCAGAGGGCAATAGTGTATATTACCTGTATGTGCTGTGGCGTAATTACAGCAGAGGGCAATAGTGTATATTACCT